>CAOKZL010000868.1:600000-791165 GCA_948472985.1 Iguana delicatissima
TCCACATGTGGAGGGGGAAACGGGGGGAAACATGCTAAAATGGAGCTTACCGGCAGCCGGGTAAGTCCATCGCCATGCGGAGCAGCGTGAGCTCGCTGCTCCGCAGTCCTGCAGTGTCCAAAATGGCGGTTTCCAGATGGCGGAGGCTCTCCACCAACCGGAGAAGCTTGCCAGCCTAAAGCCCGCCCCCAACAGATCTGCAGGCACGTACTAGTGCATGCCTGCAAATCTGCACTGGAGCGCAGCGACGGAGCAGCACGGGGCTGCGCACTCTGTGCTTTTTAAAAACCTCTGAAAAGAGGTTTTTAAAAAACACGCCGTGCCACCAGTTCCGGTAGCTTCGGAGCGGATTGAGGTGCAGAACTACGAAAAGTAGTCCACCCCAATCCACTCCACAGTGCGCTCTGCACTGTTTTAATACCCGGTGCAGAAAGGGCCTATGTTAATGTATGTTAGCATATATCTATAACATGTATTAATTTTTTTGTTTACCATATACAAATTAATTTAAAAAAGAAAGAAAATAGAACTGGTTGAAAAGCGGAACTCATGTACTGTACTGTAGGGAGCGTGAAGGACTTACAGGGGCTCACTTGGGACCAGCTGTGAGTGTGCTGCTTGCGAAGTGTTGCAAAGTCTCTCAGCCAGTTTAGCAATGTTTCTCCCTCAGCTTGCTTTGCAAGCAACACACACGTGCAAGCAGTTCCAAGTGAGCAGTGGCAGAGCTTGGAATGTGTAGAGGGGTGAGGGAAGAGCAGGGCTATGGCATGAGGGGCATGGCCACTGGGCCACTGTGTGCAAGGGTGTGGCTGCGGTGCATGGGGATGTGGCCAGGGCACACGGAGGCATGGCTACGGGCCGGGATGCCCCAGAAACATTGCTGCTTGGGTGAATCGCCCCTCCTGCCCCCAAATCCTATGCGACTGCAAGTGAGCCTCCATAGTCAAGAAGAATTGGTGAAAGAGCAGAACCTCCATCAAATTAATGGAACTTGCCCTTAATTTGGAAGCTTCAAAAGAGCAAGTCATTAGATAAGGGGCCATCAAAAGGTGGGGGCTTCCTGTAATACTGAATGGCACAGGCAGAAGAGCCCTGTGGTCACATCCTGCATTGGCACCTCATTGGATGCATGCAACCTTGGGGACAGCACATATGTGTTAAATTTAATATATAATTTGTATTATTGTGAAAGATATATATTGAGATGTGAAGTGAAATTGTATTTGGAATAGTCAATTATAGTTGGCCCCACTGAACCCAGAAAGAAATACACTACCATGACCATAACCCCTCAGTTTTTTGTCTGGGAGCTATTGTGGGAGGTCTGCTCAGCATTATGATGACAGAAAGACATAGCTGGTGAAATTCTCCCTTCTAAGCAGCTCTTACAGATACAGGAGCCTGAAAATATTAAGGAGTCTGTGGGGCCTGACACAATGGAGGGAGGGAATGGGATTTCACAAACTGAATTGAACCAGATAAATCTAACACTAAGGCCATTTCTGCACTAGCCTGTTATAGTGCTATTGTTCCATTTGCAGCATCCTATGAAATCCTGGGGTTTGCAGTTTCAGGAGGAGCCAGCCAGCCCCTCCCTAAACTGCAAACCCCGGGATTCCATAGGATATTGAAAGTGGAATAATAGCACTATAACAGCTAGTACAGAAATGGCCTAAGGAAGGGACAGCAAAGCAAATGTTGGACCAGATTGGGCTTAGATGATCTCAAACTCTTTCAGAAGCCTACAACAGAAAAGTAAAGGACACCAGCACTACATTAGGACCAAAACTTGGAAAAGTACTTTTTGAAAGCCCTGTGGCCGTGCTGACTGAGAGTTCTGAGTGTTGTAACCCAAACAGTAACTTTTCCAGGCTCTAGGTTTACTTCTCTTCCACACTGCACATGTCCAGAGGTGTGTCTGTGCAAATGTGTGTAGGTACTATATATACTAATGTATAAGTCTAAAAATTTTAGTTAAAAAAATTAACCCCAAAAAACTTGGATCAACTTAACTACAAATCAGTGTACCTTAACTCTTTTCAAAAAAAAGAACCATCCCCTTCTCTGACTAGAGTGGCAAAAGGCAAGACCTTAGTCTGTCCCAGGATAACCTAAGGAAGGACCGACTCTCTCTATTATCTCTGCCAGCTTCTGGCCTTTTTGAATGCTTGGGTGGGAAAATAATGCTTCCCCTCAAAGGAGTGCTAAGAGAATAGAGAGGGTTGGTGCTTATTTTTGGCTCTCCCAAGACAGACTCAGGCCATTTCCGTATGACACTGTTATAGTGCTATTTTCCACTTTCAACATCTTGTGGAATTCTGGGGTTTGTAGTTTACTGAGGCAAAGAGCTTTCTGGCTGAGATTCTAAATGCTCCTCTCTAAACTACATACCCCAGGACTCCATAGGATGTTGAAAATGGAATAATAGCACTATAATAGAGTGGAAATGGACTAAACTCTCACCTTTCACCACTCTACTCAGAGAATGGGATGGTTCCTTTTTTATAAGAATTAATTAATTAATTAATTAATTAATTAGAATAATACCTTCTCTGAGGCCCTTTCCTCACGGGGGGGCGAAACAGGGCCGCGCACACAGGGGCAGAGCTTACCCGTGAGCGGGTTGCTCCGTCCCTCTGGAGAGTGCAGATCCGCCATTCCAAACGCTGCCGAATTTCGGCGGTGCTTGGCGGCGCTCGGTGGTGCCCAAAATGGCAGCTGGCGGCTTCCGGCGGTGCTCCGCCAATTAGGACAGCACGCCAGCCGGAAGTCCGCCCCCAGGCAGATCTGCAGGGACGCGCTACTGCGTCTCTGCAGTTCTTCACTGGGGGCTACTACGGAGCAGCGCGGGTAAGTTTTATAAAAACCACTTTTGAAGGTGGTTTTTATAAAACTCACAGCGCCACCCCCAGGGCTGCGCTAGAGCAGTTTGAGGTCTAGAACCTCACTTTTTTTAACTGCTCTAGCGCAGACCCCGGTGAAGAAGACCTCCAGGAGAGGTCGCTCTAGTGTGGGCAATATGCCCGTGTGGAAATGGCCTGAGTAGAGGAACAAAAGGCCTTTTTGAATGCCTAGGCAGGAACATGGTGGCAGCCAGAGGCAGCTGGCCCCCTGAGGCAGTGCTGATGCTTTCCCCTCTCTGCAGAATGACCCTCAACTTATCCACAGGTCATATCAAAATCAAAAATTTTGGCCTCAAAACCTGCCCTCAACTTATACATGAGGTCAACTTATACACAAGAATATACAGGAACATGCCACACCCTCCAAATGTCCCAATTTGGCAGGGACTGCCCTGATCAATCCCCTGTTGTCCCACTTTTTCAGCTGCTTTTAAAATTTTCCAGTCTCTCTCTTCTCCTCCCACTTTCTCGCTTATTTACTTCAATTGCTTCAAACTGAGCTTAAAGTGAAAAAGGAGTTTCCACTCAAATCAGCAGAGGGAGAGGACAGGAAGGGACAGAATCTTGCCCTTTCCAGTAGGCTCAGGCAAAAGCAAACCGCTGTAGTCTCTCTTAGCTTGTCTGTTCTTCCTCATTAATACTTTCTACCATCTTGACCACAACCTGATGGCAACCCCATATGAGTTCTTGTTTTCATTTGTGAAATGTTTGGGTTATGATATTCTTATGTCTACCTACGTATGCACACAAGCATGTACAACTACATGTAAGCAGAACCACAGATGCTTGCCACTGACACTACATGTGGCCTTTGAGACTCAAAACACTGTGCACCCCCATGTTAAAAGATAGGGAATTGGTTCCTTTCTCCTTCTGAGCAGTAGCAATGCAGCCCAGGCAAAGCAGCAGTGAATCTCCCATGCAACTACCCAAGAATCCTTCGTTGTTTCAGTACAAGAATATACTGGGAGTTGCTGTCCTTCCTGTGAGACCTCCCTCCCCCCCAAGCACGCGCACGCACACACACACACACACACACTCTACCCCACTACTTGTTATCTGTCAGTAAACAGTAATTAAAGATATGGCCTGTTTGATAAAGCTCCTGCCCGCCCTCACATAGTGTGCCCTTTTGGACGTGTCTAATTAAAATCCTGATGAGAAGATGAAGAAATCCCAGCAGCCAGGCATCTGCCGACTCTCCCTGCACTCAACCTCTTCATTACCAAAGACGAGGCAGAGAGATATAAAAGACCCCAGGAAACACTCTGACAGACCAATCGATTGGGCCTTTTGTGGGATGTGACAGGCCATTCTGGGCTGCCTTTTCAACAGCACACGGGATAACAAGGGGATCGCAGCATGGGACTAATGGGCCAAGGGAGACCCAGAAATCACGTCAAGCTGCTGCTACTTTTAGGGGAAAGGGTTCAAGCCAACTACAGCAGGGTTTCTCAGCCAGGGTTCCCCAGAATCCTAGGGTTCCACAAGAAGTGGCTATGGTCTGCAAGAGATTGTGATTGAACAAAAAGTAAATGCTTTTTTAACTATAGATATAATAAATATCATCCAGGGGCTCCCTGAACCCTGAAAATTGTTTCAAGGATTCCTCCAGGGCAAAAAGGTTGAGAAAAGATGAACTACAGTATTGTAGGGACAGCTCCAAAAGCAAATCTAGTAAGATCATCTTGAGTCCTTCCAAATTCATCTTTAGAATATCCTCTATACTGAAACTCAAGTAGTGCTGAGCTTGTCATCGTTGCAGCAGCAGGTTAAAATGCAAAGCAAATTAAGACATGACTTAGTTTGTACTGCTGCTTTTATGCTTTCCTTTTATTTTTATCATGGTTTTATGTTTTTACTGTACTATACAGGTTGAGCTTCCCTTATCTGAAATGCTTGGGACCAGAAGTTCTTCAGATTTTTTCAGACATTGGAATACAGTACCTCTTTGAAATAGCTTCACATCTTATTTGTTTATGAGACGTGAGGCTGGAGAGAGACTGAGGATCTGTGAAATGGTGGGAATACAAACTTAGTGCTCGGTGTAAATCCATGCCTCCCACTATTTCATAGATCCTTGGTCTCTCTCTCTCTCTTTTTGCCACCAGATGCCAGCTTTTGCCTTTGAGGTGGCAGTTGTGGTGCTCCTTAGAGCTGAATGATGAACAAGCAGGGATGTCAAAGCTGCCAACTCAAAGGCAGAAGCAGGTGGCTGTCTGCAAAAAGAGACAGACTGAGGATTTGAGAGATGAACAAGCAGGAGCACCAGCACTGCCACTTCAAAGGCAGAAGCAGGCAGCTGGTGGCAAAGAAAAAAAAATCAGGTTTTGGAGGTTTCAACTTCTATTTTGTTTTATATCTCTCTTTCTCTCTACCCTGATCCTTTATGGTGAAAGGGCTTAGAATGAAGTTCCCAGAGATCCAGGTGGACCAGCTCAAGTTGTGACTGCATTACCATGTATGAAGGAATGCTTTAGTAAAATAAATAGATAAATATTCAAATCACGCTAGCTATGCTGTTCAGGCCACATCATGCACCTCTGCCCGTGATGACAATGTATATTGGTGTATATATAGCATTTTCATGTGTTGCACAGTTATTGTTCTACAATGACTACATAGCAAGATGGCAAAGTTAGGAAAAATAATTTTCAGATTGGCTCACAAAAAGGTGAGCCACCAAATTAAATTAAAACAAATTTTAAAACAAACTAAATCAAAACAAAACTTTATAACACAATGACGTAGAATACTATGAAGCCAATTAGTAGAAATAAAACAAATATTATGTGGTATAAAGGCAATTTGCAGGGAGTGAAAAAGATGAAAGGAATGAAAAGGTGCCAAAATGCCCTTAATGCAGGTACCAGGCAGGCCTCTATGGGGAGAATATTCAGGATGCCATCACCAGTTAGGCCCTTTACCTACATCCACATGCTAAACCAGAGGAACCTGGCTTCTGCTGAAGATGTTAACCTATCTGGAATTGCTGGAATCTGATCCAGCCTTACAAAGCCAAGATAGACTCTTTTGGGGAATCTCAATCAATGCATACAAATTGTAAGTGAAGCGCCTCATTCAATCTAAAGGCTGGACTTAGTCTGAGGGAAGATATTTAGAGGGGGTATATTGGAATGGTGGACAGGACCAAAGGCTCTTACTGCCACTGTTTAAGTCTGAGTTTCCACACTCTAAAATTGGAAGGAAAACTGTACAAAGGCTGATCAAACTACCCATTGGTGATTCATCAAGAAGAAAGTATGACCTTCTGGGGAAACCCAGAGGACAAACTGGAACTCCAAGGAACTAGATTCATCCTCAGGAGGATCATAGGTACATTGGAAGCTACCTCCTACTGAGTCAGACCATTGATTTATCCAAACTAGTATTGTTAGCTCTGACTGGTAGCAACTCTCCAGGGCTTCAGGCAGGATATCTTCCTAGCCCTACCTGCAGAACTCCTGATTTCTTGGTTGTATCTCACCCAAGTACTAACTAGCCCTGAACCTGCTGAGCTTCTAGAATCAGACAAAATTAGGTGGCACAGTGGTGGAGTTCTTCACACCACACTCCATCCTTCCCATTGCTGTATGTGTCAGATGACACAGGGAAGGCAAGGATGGATTTAGACTTGATGCAAGTCAGGTTCTTAGTGGTTGATCCCTTGGATCCAAGTAGTAGTCTTTTCCAAATTACTTGCTTTGAGGCCAGAGATAAGGCCCAGCCATGAGGGTCAAGAGTTTACTTTACCAGGCCCAGGGCAGCCATTATGGAGCAGGAAGGAATTCTCTTTTGGCTATATAGTCTATTTTCTCAAGTTCAACAGACCCTGGTGTTCTCTTCTCTGAGCCAGTTCTTTGCCCCATCTGCTACTTGCTCTGTGCTCATAAACTTGGATGGTTGGACTTGCTAGTCTCTTAACCACAGTACTGTGACATCCCTTCAATGCTGAGTTGGCTTCCTACTTCTACTGGCAAAGAATACTAAGCCTCCCTAGTGAAGCTGTAGTTTTATTCACACTATCCCTTACTGCTTTTGCCTTGCCTAACAATTGCCCCCATGCAGGACAATAGCATCATATGCTTCACATGTGCCATGAGAACAGCTCCTGAACTCAACAGCAATGAAATGGCAGTCCAGCTCAACTTCATCTGGCTTGAACACCTGCAAAAATTAACTTATGGTCTAGATTTGTTTGTGGGTCTCAACTACAGTAGATCCACTTCATCGGTGATGCTTCTTGTTGTGTGTCTTCAAGTCATTTCTGATTTATGACAATCCTAGAACGATCCTGTCATGGGATTTTCCTGGCAAGAGTTATTAAGAGGGGGGTTTCCTTTCTCTACTTGTGAAGCTGAAAGGATGTGACTTGCCCAGTAGACTTCCCTGACTGCAGACTGAACCCTGGTCTCCAGATTCATAGTCTAGTGCTTGAGCCACTATACCATACAGGCTCCTGGGAGACTTACCCAAGTTTTAACTTTAAAAGCTTCATTCATTTATGGTTCTACTTTAACTGGAACTAATAGTTTGTGATTTTTTTCTAGCTGTGTTTGCTGGTTCTTGTAAGCTCTTCCAAACTAGGCAAGTCACAATCTGCCTGCATAGCTTACCACCTTATCATACTGTTGTATATTAAAAGCAAGAGTGAAAGCCCTTTGTATGCCACTCTTGTGTGCATAGGAGGAAAAAAACTGAGGCAAACAGAAAGAAATCTCTTGCATCTCTCTACGTCTGCTTACACCTTACTTCTTTATCACCAGATTCAACTTTCATATCTATCATTTGCAGGCTTTGCCTCACAAATATCACTACCAGAGCCTTGGTTTTCAAATAATTCACACTCCTCCATTTTGAACACTAATTTCTAATTCTTCTGCAGTATTTATAAGTCACTTGATTTAAAAAAAATCTCTAGGGGGCTTACAGTAAAATGTGTCTGTTACACAACATAAATAGTATAAAAATTTAAAAACAATACATAATTAAAAACATGCCAACCAAACCAGAGCTGTGATAATCACTGTCCACCAGGAAAAGCCTATATGAACAAACGCATTATCAGAAGCAATCAAAAGCTTGACCAGAGCTTGGAAAAAAATCACAATTTGGGCTACCACTCCAAGAATCTCCAGCTAACACAGTCAGTCTGTGCCACTTTGTACTTTGATTGGAAATGAATTTATTGCTAATGAGGGAAACTTTTGGAATTCTGGGAACTGTAGTCCAAAAAAGGATATTTTCCAGGTTTTGACACAGTTTCTACCTGTCAAATCATATTGGGTTTCTGCCCTTCCAAACCACTTGAAGATAGATGCCACTACGGATAGTGCCTTTCTTCATTATGTTCAGCATCCCCTCCAACTGTCCTGATTTGTCAGGGACAGTCCCAATTAATCTTCTGTCATCTCATTTTTTCAGCTGCTTTTAAAATGTCCCAGTTTCTCTCTCCTCTTCCTCCTGTGTCCTATGTTTACTCTAAAGGTGCAAAAGTAGTTTGCACTCATTTAACTTAACTGAGGAAATATGCAGGAGAGGCAGAATCTTGCCCTTCCCAGTAGGTTCAGGTAAAAGCAAACAACTGCAGCCTCTCCTTGCCAGTTGTTCTTCCCCATTAATAACTTTTGCCATCTTGACCACACACTGATGTTGCTTTGCCACGTGTCCTGGTTTTCATCTGTGAAACACTGAAGGATATGACCCAGCAGCTTTCATATATGTAATTAAATTTCAGGGAGATGTAATGATGTCACTATATGCAAGAATCTCCACACATGATTACATCTTAGAAAGTGTAACTTCCTCACAGCTGTTTTAAACACAGTGGGAAGCGAACACTCTTTTTTTCCTGCATGGCAATTATAATCAGAAAATGTCTTTGTTAAAACATTAATTTAGCCATCAGAGACAAAGTGACCAACAGAGCTTTAGCAGAACAAGGCAGGGCCAATATAGTAACATTGCTGCAGGGAGAGGAGGAGTTGGAGGGGAGAGATGAGTGGGGGGGTCAGTTCACAGCTTTGAAAGCACCAATTCTTCGTCTCCCCTCCCCAGTAGGAGGCAGTAAAGGGATAAAACTGAAACACTAATAGAGCAGAGCTACATCCTGACCGCCTGTCCTAGTACTTGCATTTGATGGAATGGTACAGGGTGGCTGTTGCAGCTAATAAATAAAAGTAATTTGATTAGCTTCCCCTAACTAGTGATAAGATCCTGACAAACCCTTTTTAATGCATTTCTGGAGCAAGATGAAATTGTTTCATTTGGGAAGCAGCCTCTCCCTCTCTTCCTCCAACTTTCCCAGGGGGACCTGCCTCCAAGCTCCTTTAGTGAGAGGTAAAAATATGCCAATCATTAATGAGGGGAGAATTACAGAGACTTTAATGCAATCAGAAAAGAGGAGCCCTGGGGCAGCTGGGGAATAAAACCTGCCCTTAAATCAGAGGCAGGCTGCCAGAGCGCAGAAGGAGAAGCAATGCTCTCAGCACCACCGCCACTGTCACCCCACCACCCACATATCAAAGCGAATGCAAGCACAGACCCATATGCACAGCTTTCCACACAGTATTCAGTACAAAATAGGTGTCAGCAAAACAAGAAGTGTTTAATGCTCACCCACATGTACCAACTTGTTAGGCAAAACATGGTGACGTTAATTTAAAAAACTAGGAATGTAGGATTAAAATTTTTATCCATGTCAGTATTGCAGAGATGCATCCCAAATGCTCCATCCTTTTTCTTGACAATGATCACAGCTATTTGTTTAATTAATTGCTTAGATTTTTAGAAAGACCAAAAACTGAAGTTCTCAGAACAATGTGTAGATTTATTTAAAAAAAATAACAGTCATATACATATATGGAGAGAGCAAGAGAGAGAGAGGGAGAATATAATATAATATAATATAATATAATATAATATAATATAATATAATATAATAATAATAAAACTACCCAGAACCAAGGATGTTAAAACAGTGTAGCACATAACAAATCCAAAATAAAACTGCCTGCAGATGGATGGATGGACGGACGGACGGACGGACGGACGGACATAAAAATCTACAAGCACTACTAGTATTTATATATCCAGCAGATTTTTTAAAAAGAGACTTCACATAGTGCCAAAAAAAAAAATTACATAGGTGGCAGGTGAGAAGAGTAGCATCAGAGCTCCATAGGCTTCCCCCACAGAGAGGATCTTCACTCTTGTTAAAGCCAGCCAGCTTGCTTCTCTTTGTAGGTGGGAAGCAAAAAGAATCATCCTGGATCGTAGAATCTGGGTAGGTAAATGACATGACCCAAATCTATTCACTAGTGGGTATGAGTAGGTGTACGTTCAACATGCTAACCTCCATTATCCCAGAATAATGAGGAGGGTCCAAATCTGGAAATGAGCAAAAACTAAATCTGGGAGATACTAGACTGCATAAAGCAATGGAGTGGTGGCTGGTAGCTTCCATCGTCAGGCTGTGTGTGTGAATCCGCTCTGGATTTCAGTTCAAACTTTAAAGGAGATGTTGTAAAAGCTAGAAAGTGAAGAAACCAATAGGATGAGAATCAAAGTGTTTGAAATGTGGAGCTGGAGAAGAATGCTACATGGACTGCTACAAAGACAAATGAATGGGTCTTAGAGCAAACCAAGGCTAGAGCAAATCTCACTAGAAGCAAAGATGCCTAAACTGCAGCTGTCATACTTTGGAAATATCATGACTCACTGGAAAAGACATTGATGCTTGGTACAGTGGAAGTCAATAGAAAAGAGGCAGACTGCACTACAGGTGGATTGATCCAATCAAAGATGCTCCTGCTGCCCTGTATGTGCAATACCTGAGGAGGGCAGTGATGACAAGGGCTACTGGAAGTCTGTCATTCCAGTTGACTTGATGGCAAATAACAAGAAATCCAGAATGTTGAACGTCATGGCTTAAATAGGTGTGGCACCGTCCATAGCTCCTTTAAAATTCAGATGAAATCCTAAAGCGAATTCATCCTCCCACTGGTATAAAAGCTACCAACCATCACTGAAATTACCCAGCTACAATAGCTGCCTCAATATTTGTCTGTGTGTGCTTTATCATTTAGTTCAATTCTAACTGATAATTACTGAAGGTGTTCAGCTACACAGGAGTCTTGGTGGTCCAACTAGCCTGATCATCTGGGAGGGGGCTCATGCCCCACATGCCCATGCCCCATTGCAGGGTCCATGTTCCCAAGTTTCCTTCTGTATCCCAAATACATCTCTCTGTATTCATTGAGATATAGTTTCTTTCTCTTGCTAGGATTCAGATCAGAGTGAGTTCATTCTTATGATGTGACTCTTGGGATTCTTCCAAAGGATGTTCTCATTCCACTATCTTTCAGAGAAGGCCATCCTTCATAGCACAGATTGCCACAGACAGCTACATTGTGCTCATCTGTGCTCCTTGCCAGGTCTCTCTGGAGCAGAGGCAGATCTAGGGTGGGGCAACTGAGATGCATGCCCCAGGCACCAATGTCAGGGGTGTACAAAAAAGAGGAGCTTGCCTGCCATCACCACTCCCCTTGTCCACTTCCACTCGCCCCTCCTCCACCCGCTTTTGCTCACCCTGCCCACCTCCACTCGCCCCTCCCCTGCCCGCCGCTGCCACTTGCCCCCCCACTTCCGTCGCTTATCCTCCCCATTTCCACCTCTTGCACCACCCACTTCTGCCCACTGCTCATCCCACCTCCACTGTTTGCCCTGCCCCCTTGCCCTGAGCGCTGTTAAGCCTCAGTTCACCACTGCTCTGGAGATCTAGATACTGAGACATTTCAGTGTAGCTAGTTTACCATTCTATGTGCAGCTCTAATAGCTTTAGGACTAAAGTTTCAAATTTGGAAGTAAAAGAATGTTACTCAAATGGATTCCAGGTGCTGTCTCTTAGAGAAGACATTCCTCTATATAAAGGAGAGGACATCCCTCTTGTGGAAGCCAGGTCTGCTTTTCCTTCCCACAAACTGGAATGGCAGCTTCCCTGCCAGACTGCTAAAGTGCCTTGCCCCCTTACACAGCTCTGCTTTCCCCTTTAAAACCACCACCTTAGTGTATAAAGGGTAAAGCCTCTCAGTTGTTATTCAGAATGATTTACTGATCTGTAGTAGCATGTTTCTGGTTGATTAGAACTAATGGGAAGTACTTTACTGAGTCAGAATTTATAAAAATATAATGTCATCTTTATTAAAATGACAAACAGGGAAAGGAACTGGGTGTCGTAAGTATACCCAAGCAATACAGAACTTCAAAAGGTGTTTATTCAGTTTCTTATAGCTTAACCCAGTATACAGATACAGAACTTTCACACACACACACACAGGCCTTCGCCTTCCTTTTGTTCAAAGGCTTAGTTCCCAAATGAGGGTCCCACCTTCTGACCCAACTCAGAATGGTTTAGTTTCTCCTTCCTCTCTCGCTCGACCTCTCTCTCTTGACCTCTCTCTCTCTCTCTCTCTCGACCTCTGAGAAGACAACCACTCTTATTCAAACAACCCCCCTGGCTGGCTGAAGGGCTCTGTCCTAAAGGTCTCTCTCTCTATGTCTCTGCAGACTTCATTGAAGGAATCTGAAAAATCCAAGTCAAAAATCCAAGACAAATCCAAGTCAAAAATCCAAGACTTTCTCCTTTCCAACCTCAGCCCCTCCCTCTCACTAATAGGCTGGGTTTTCCTCTGGAGTGGCCATTGCTAGTTGCCTAGCAACCTGTCACTGGGTGGTTTTTCTGCCGCTCAGGACACTACTTCCCCTATATTCCATCACACCTCGTCTTGAAAGTATCCTCTGTGTGCATGGTTGTCCATTCCAAGGTAAAGAGGCATCCTCTGAGAGAGGAGGGGCCTTCCATTTGCCCATCAAGAGTGAACACCAGGACAGCCAACCAAGCAGGTTCAGCTGCTCATACTCTCCTTTGTGGTGAACAGTATCGTATTTCTACTTATGTTACACTAATCATGTCTAAATTTCCATCTCTGCCTACAGATTAACATATGCAAATTTTATGTAATTCTGTGTCCCCTTTGTCCCTTATTTTGGGCAATTTATTTCTTCTCCCTTTTGTGAAACAAGGGTGCATAACAAGTTTGTGCTGTCAATATCTAGGCTCAATGAATGTTGTTTTTTATAATGTGAAATATACAAGTTATCCTAGCTTCTTGTGAAGCAACATGAGAATCAGAGCAGATCCGTGCTTTTGTATTATTTTCAGAGTAAAAATCTCAGATCTCAGTCCCTTTGTAATTATCCAGGAACATGGGTCTTAGCAGATAATTTTGATTGAGTAGATACATCCAGTCAGAAATGGCAAAACTTGCAATTTCAAAGTTGAAGGCTTTCATGGCTGGAATCCATAGGTTGTTGTGGGTTTTCTGGGCTTTGAGGTCGTGTTCTATCAGTATTTTCTCCTGACATTTCATCTGCATCTGTGGCTGCCATCTTCAGAGGATCTGGTGGCATGGAAGTGAGACAGAGTATACATACTTGTGTAGTCCCCAGGTAAGAGGGAACAATTTGCATGTGTTACAGTTGGCTTGTGTTTTTGAGTATTTTTGAGTCTTGATTTTAGTGTTTTAGTTTTAGTGTTCTAGAACACTAAAATCAAGACTTAAAAATATGCCAATGAACACCACCCAGACTCTGAAGGTCCCTCTACAAGAAACAATACAATGGATGGCTAATGTGTTACACATATCCCCTGACCAACAATACAACCCCGAGGGATATCCCATTTAACAATAGGCCATCATACAGGCCAACTGTAATACATGCAAATTGTTCCCTCCCACCTGGGGACTACACAAGTATATATACTCTGTCTCACTTCCATGCCACCAGATCCTCTGAAGATGGCAGCCACAGATGCAGATGAAACATCAGGAGAAAATACTAATAGAACACAGCCTCAAACAACCTTGCAATTTCTGCTCTGAAAAATCCAAGCTGAATTTATCAAAACCTTTTCTAGGGACACACATACAGGTATCATCAAGTCAGATCCATCTTCCGCTGCTTCCATCAATCTCATCAATTGTCCTAGGCAGCCTGCCCCTTCACCCTCACCATACAAAGTCACTTTAGTTAGGAAGTATCATTGAGAGTGCACCATTGTAATGAAAGATCAGCCTTACGGCCCTAGAGCAGAGTGTGAACTGTGTTGCCCATAGGCCACATGCAGCCCTTGGGGAAAGTTGGATTTCCCATGTATATCTGAATTCCCAAATCCCCAATGTTTTAAAAAAAACTGTTGAAAATAGCCTCTAGAGCAGTGGTTCTCAACCTGTGGGTCCCAAGATGTTCATGGATTTCAGCTCCCAGAAGCCCCAGCCACTATGGTCAATGCTCAGGGCTTCTGGGAGCTGAAGTCCATGAACTTCTGGGGACCCACAGGTTGAGAACCACTGCTCTAGAGCACAGCTTTCCAAACTGTGTGTTGTGGCATGTTGGTGTTGGCTTCAGTGTGTAGATATGACATATGAACAAAATGGATACAGGGGCTGCCTATCCTGCCACCACTGCCCAGGCCAAGGAAGACCCCAATGAGGGCAGCAGTGCATCAGGCTCAGATGGAGAGGTTGCCTCCACTTACTGCATTACTTACTAAATTACTGTGTCGCTTAATTATGCATGTCTAAAAAGTGTGTCACGAACATGAAAAGCTTGGAAAGCTCTGCTCTAGAGGGTGTGATCCATCTTATAAATGCTGTTTCAGAACACAACCCAAAACAGCAAAAAAAAATTATCCAAAAAATACCAGAAGTAACTCCTGGTTTCTCAAAATCTCACTTCTGGTTGCTGCCAGTCTACTGATGTGACTCGCCAATGGTCATCCTCCAGTTCTCAGCACATGCCTGCTCCTGCATGAGAGACGTGATCTAGATAGAACAACTATACAAAAAGTTTATCTAGTATTGATGAACAGGTACAGATCCTAACCTTCCCACATCTTCAGAGGCTGCCCCCTTGCATATCATCTTGAGGAAGCAACCATTTGCTTATTGTTTCCTAAAATCACTTCCATTAGTTGGTGTTTCATAGAATCATAGAATCATAGAGTTGGAAGAGACCCCAGGGGCCATCAAGTCCAATCCCTGCTATGCAGGAACACACATCAAAGCATTCCCAACAAATGGCCATCCAGCTTCTGCTTAAAAACCTCCAAAAAAGGAGACTCCACCACACTCTGAGGCAGCATATTCCACTGCCGGACAGCTCTGACCGTCAGGAAGTTCTTCCTAAGGCTCAAGTGGGATCTCCTTTCCTGCAGCTTGAATCCGTTGCTCCTTGTCCTACTCTCTGGAGCAGCAGAGAAAAAGCCCGCTCCCTCTTCAACATGACATCCCTTCAAATATTTAAACATGGCTACCATGTCCCCTCTTAACCTTCTCTTCTGCAGACTAAACATACCCAGCTCCCTAAGCCATTCTTCATAGGGCATGACTTCCAGGCCCTTCACCATTTTGGTCACCCTTCTCTGGACACGTTCCAGCTTGTCAATATCTTTCTTGAATTGAGGTGCCCAGAACTGGACACAGTAGTCCAAATGAGGCCTAACCAATGCAGAATAGAGTGGTACCATTACCTCCCTCGATCTAGACACGATACTCCTATTGAGGCAACCAAGAATTGCGTTGGCTGCTGACTCACGTTCAGCTTGTGATCTACAAAGACTCCTAGATCCCTTTCACATGTATTGCTATCCAGCCACATGTCCCTTATCTTATATTTATGCATTCCATTTTTTCTGCCCAAGTGCAAAACCTTGCATTTCTCTGTTGAAATTCATTTTGTTAGTTTTGGCCCAGCTCTCCAATCTGTCAAGGTCATTTTGAATTTTGATGCTGTCCTCTGGGGTATTAGCAACCCCTCCGAATTTGGGGTCATCTGCAAATTTGATCAGTATGCCCTATACTCCTTCATCCAAGTCATTGATGAAGATGTTGAATAGCACTGGGCCCAGGACAGAACCCTCTGGCACCCCACTAGTCACTTCTCTCCAGGATGAAAAGCAGCCATTTGTGATCACCATTTGGGTTCAGTTGGTCAACCAATTACAAATCCACTTAACAGTAGCCCTGTCCAGCCCGTATTTTACTAGTTTCTTTGCAAGAATGTCATGGGGAACTTTCTCAAAGGCCTTACTGAGATCAAGATATGCTACATCTACAGCATTCTCTTCATCTATCAAGCTTGTAACCTCATCATAAAAAGAGATACAATTAGTCTGGCATGACTTATTTCTGAGAAATCCATGTTGACTTTTAGTGATTATGGCATTGCTTTCTAAGTAGTTACAAACTGACTGTTTAATGATTTGCTCCAGGACCTTTCCTGGTATTGATGTCAGGCTGACTGGGCAATACTTATTTGAGTCCTCTTTTTTCCCCTTCTTGAAGATGGGGATGACATTTGCCCTCCTCCAGTCTGCCAGGACCTCTCCTGTTCTCCAAGAGTTCTGAAAGATTATTGTAAGTGGTTCAGAAATGATTTCTGCCAGTTCTTTCAATATCCTTGGATGTAATTCATCTGGCCCTGGAGACTTGAATTCATCTAGTTTAGCCAGATATTCCTGTACTACTTCTTTACTTATTCTGTGCTGCACTTCCCTCGCTTCCTCACCTGCTCCCCATGCCCCAGGTTGGGTACTTCTCTCCTTTTGGGAGAAAACTGAGGCAAAGAAGGTATCAAATAGTTCTGCCTTCTCACTTCCCCCCGTTAGTAATTGGTCATCTTTTCTACGCAGTGACCCTATCATTTCCTTTTCCTGCGGACATATCTAAAAAAGCCCATTTTATTGTTTTTGATGTCTCTGGCAAGCCTGAGTTCATTCTGTGCTTTAGCTTTTCTGTTTCCATCTCCTAAAGTTGGTATTCCACTCTGTTAAATATCCTACAGAATCTTACCCAACTGCAAACCCTCCAACATTTCACAGAAGAAAACTGGTACACATGTGGCCAAGCAGTATCAGAGAGTGATTAAGATGGCAAAAATTGTCAATGAGGAAAAACAGACAAGCTTGCAGAGGCTGCAAAGTTTGCTTTTACTAAGCCTACTGGGAAGGGCAAGATTCCTGCCTCCCTTCTCCTTTCCCCTACCCCTTCTTGAGTTAATTGAATACAAACTAGTTTTGTACCTTGAACTCAGTTTGTAGCAATTGAAATAAACAAAGGAGAAAAGAGGAAAGTAGGAGGAGAAAGAAGAAGCTGAGACATTGTAAAAGCAGCTGAAAAAAGTGGGATAGCAGAGGATTAGTCAAGGGCAGTCAGAGAGTTGTTACTGTATACCTTCAAGTTGTTTCCTAGGCCATTTCCGCACTAGGCTGTTATAGTGCTATTATTCCACTTTCAACATCCTATGGAATCCTGGGGTTTGCCTCAAGGCCCCTCCCTAAACTGCAAACCCCAGGATTCCATAGGATGTTGAAAGTGGAATAAAAGCACTATAACAATCTAGTGCGAAAATGGTCCTACTTATGATAACCGCAAGGCAAATCTATTACAGGGTTTTCTAGGGCTGAGAGGTCATCCTTGGGCATTGATTGCCATCGCCTGGTCCAGTGGTCAAACCATTACACCACGCTGGCTCTCAGCTGGAGGGTATGCAACTTTATTTCTTCAATGGCCATTTATATCACTAGGCTTGGATGAATCCAGCCTCCTTCCTCCAAGAAAGATATGGCAGAAGGCCCTTTTAGTAGCCTTTACCTCTTTTCTACCACCCACCCTTACAGACACATTTGGTGGGAGCATAGGAGAGGGCCTTTTTGGTGGCTGCTCCCAGCCTTTGTAACTCCTTTCCTAGAGAGGTTACACCAGTGCCCTCCCTGCTGTCCTTCCATAGACAGGGCTTTTACTTTCCGCAGGCATTTGAGGGCTGATTGCTTGGGGACGAAAGAGTCTTTCAGAATGCGCTGTCCTATTTAATTGTTTTCTTTTTAATGTTCAGTCTTTTAACTACTTCTAATTCTATTGTTATTTTGATATTTTTCAGTTCTTTCATAGAATGTTAAAGATGTGTTTTTAACTTTTATAAGTCCCATTTAGTTGTCAACTAAGGAAACAGCAGGATATGAATGAAGATAACAATAACAACAATTAACCATAACAACAAAAACTGTCACCAAGGCTATTTTGTGCTCCCTAAGGCCTCTCATGGGTCCAAAAATTTTTTTGGAAAAAAAATTCAAAAACACTTCTTTTGTTCCAAGATGCCCCCAGATGATCTCTAGTTGCTGGGGGGCATTTCCACCCCATTTGAAGCTTCTCTGGAGCCCACCTTGGTCACAAAATTTTCCTTGAAAATGCCCACTAGGGGCCCAGGAAGACCCCAAAATATGCCTCCACATCAAAACTTTTTTTTTTTTTTGGAGCAGGTGAAGTGATGGGTAGGGCCTTCCAAGGTCTCCTAGAGGGCTAATGGGGATCTCTAGTAGACATAGGACTCTTAGAGATATATTTCTTTTTCATTCCATTAAGTTACACTGGCTGGGACAAAAAGGTACTCCAATGACAAATAGACCAACCTGTCTTCCAGGACACCTTTTGTCCCAGCTGTTCTTTGCCTATTTTTTTAAAAAAAAAAAAAATCTATGCAGGAAAAACCCTGTATATGACTCAGATCTCAGGTGGGTATCTACATGAAATCATGCCTGCTCAATCAAGTTTTTTCTGGATCCTGCAATAAAACTTGATCCTGAGAAGCAGAAATGTTCTCTAATGGCATACAGTTTTGTGTAGATTTAACCCCCTCCCCCCGCCAAAAAAGTGCAGATTAAAGCAGAAAAGAACATGGTTATGAACAAATACATGTAAAAGTGGCACCGACCAGCAAAGCCTGGTTTCCCATTGCAATTTTCTACTGCTTTTTCTGTCATCCATTGGCATTGAACAATATCCAAAAGAGGTATATTAGGCAACTATGTAAATTTTCCCTTCAGTGTCAATACTGGGAGAAAAGGGGTATTAAAAAATTAAAAAGAGATTTTAGACCATTTCCATCCTCTAGTTCAGTGGTTCTCAACCTGTGGGTCCCCAGATGTTTTTGGACTTCAGCTCCCAGAAGCCCTGAGCATTGCCCATAGTGGCTGGGGCTTCTGGGAGCTGAAGTCCACAAACATCTGGGGAGAGAACCACTGCTCTAGTTCAAGTAACTTTACCAATCAGGTGAAATACACACAGGGAGATTCAGTGATCTGCAGTTGTGAATATGACAGGCGTAGGAACTGAGCCGCCCTCCAGATATTGTTGAACTGTAGTTTCCATCATTCTTCACCCATATCTATGCTGGCTACAACTGCTGGAGTTTGCAGTTCAACAATATCTAGAAGGACACAGTTTCAACCCTGAGATACTTAGATAACTTTGTTCCTAATATTCTGTGAATTCTAACCACCTACTAAAACATGGTACGTTCCTAAAACATGGTAGATTCTTCTTCTCTGCCAGCAATAGGTAACCTCTATGTTCCTTCAGAAATAGATGCACTGCAACCTCCATCATTCCCAACCACTGGCTAGGGTCAGTGGGAGATGCTTTCTAATATCTTTCCCACCCTTCTTTGGCAGGGCTCTTCAATAGCTATCTCACCTGAGCCAAGAGTACAGTTTCTGCTCAGGGAGAGGTACAAAATGTGTCACACTCAACAGCCCTACACACAAAGCTGCCTCATCGTAAATGACTCCTCATTCTGGTTTGTTATGATTAAAAATGCTCGTCTTCTAGCGAGGCCTTGGAGTGGAACCCAGCTGGAAATTGAATCATTAATATTCCCCTCTCCTGTCCATTGCTACGATTTCTTACCTTTTCACAAGCAATTGCTACTACCGCAACAGTTTATGCTCTGAAATGGAAAGAGGACAAAGAGGCCTGATATTCCAACTCTCCACCCACTGTCATGCTTTCATCCGTTCTCAACCATATCTGGTACAAGTTGGCATGCATGCCAGACAGATAGCAACACACTCTACATTCACACTATACATTTATAGCACTGTGATTCCATCTAAACTGTCGTGGTTCCATCCTATGCATTAGCATAGCTGGGGGGGGGTGGAGAGGGGGGTCCACTCCAGGTGGCAATTTTTGGGGGGCGCCACTGAAGCAACCTCCCCTCTGCCACCTGAGGGTCACCACGTCATGGCTTTCCTCCTTCGCCTGCTGTCCCATCCAAAGCCATTCAGCTTCAGGAGAAGGAAGAAGAGGAGAGGGGCCCTGATTGGTTCTTCCCCACTGCCTCCTGTGCTTGTTGCCATCAGCCTTGCCTCTGGGAAACTAGTGGAGGGACCCTACCCCTAGCAAGATTTTTTCATGCTTCTTCGAGGCTTTTCCAGAAGGCAGAGAGCCCTCTACCTGCCGCTCCCCAAAGATGTGAAGCCAAATCCCCTCCCTCTACTTGTTACGAGGTTTTTGTGAGTTTTTTTCTTAATGATGAATTAAAATACTACAGGAGTAAGCATTCCTCTTTGAGAAACACTAGGCTGTTATTCTTGGGAGAACAGGAAGGGTTGCAGCTTTTAACCAACAGGGCATCTTAAGGAAGGTACCGGCTTGCCCATGTGCATGTTTACTCAGGAGTAAGTCTTGCTGGCTTCATTGGGGCAATTTCCGCAATACACTATTATAGTGCTATTATTCCACTTTCAACATCCTATGGAATCCTGTTCTATGGAATTCTTAGGGACCTCTCCATAAACTGCAAACCCCAGCATTCCATAGGATGTTGAAAGTGGAATAATAGCACTATACCAGTGTAGTGCAGATATGGCCTGGGATTCACTCACTCCCAAGTAAGTTTGCAGGACTGGAATGCAGGCTTAACGCAGCAGCTCAGTCTCACTCAGAAGGAAGCCTACTAACATTTACTAGGAGCAGATTCCCACCTAATCATGTATAAGAATTTCAGTTTGAGCCACCCTATTGTTTTGACAGCCAGTACAGAGATAAAAACAGATGGATGAATTGCTTTCTTTTTTTTTTTGGTGCTTGTTTATAGAAGTGGACTAGGTAATATTATCTGTGGTAGTAACTGTATGAGTTCAGAGGCAGGGGGTGATGGCAATGGCTAGACCTCTCAAAATCTTTATAATGTGGTGTTCATGGCTGTTATTTTACCGTGTAGACCCGAAACTGAAAAAAACTG
Organism: Iguana delicatissima; assembly: GCA_948472985.1. Lineage (NCBI taxonomy): Eukaryota > Metazoa > Chordata > Lepidosauria > Squamata > Iguanidae > Iguana > Iguana delicatissima. Next base: position 621,051 of record CAOKZL010000868.1, read on the forward strand.
GCTAGCTTTTTTTTAAAAAAAAAAACTTTTTCAAGGCAGGTTTAAGTTTAAATTGCATGTGTGAATTGAAATACTAGCACACTTAAGAGCTTCCCTGTAGAAGAAACTGAAGACTGTCTATGGAAATTAAAATCTTGGTCACGTGAAGAGAGTCTAGGAAGAACCTCACTTTTTAAAGGACAATTGGGACAGTGGGATGAAAGGATGGCAATCTATAGCCAAGGAGATGGTGCAAAGTCTTCAGCAACAAAGTTGTGGCTTTTGGGTATAACTAGCAAGCAGCTGTAAAAGTCCCATGTTCTCGCACAGCCTATGAAATTGGTGTTATCTTCTATCTAGAGGGAGCAGGATTGTTGAGGGAATCTCCACAGCTTATGGAGACTGCTCCCTCCTTGGTAAGCCCAACAGGCATGTTGGAAGACATATCCCAAAAAAATTCTAGGTATTTTTTTTAATCTCATGTACAAAATGTGAGAAATAATGTATATATCATACAATCACTCCATAAACACATACCAAATACAGTGCATATGTAATTTCAGGAAAATATGCTTATAAAAATTGTATTTTATCACTTGCCAACAGAAAGCAAGAAAAATAACATTTTAGAATGTTGGAATTAAAGTTTTACTTCAAAAATAAACATAGCATTTTAATTTATTTCCTTATACATCATTTTGACTTTTTGTAGTATTTTTTGTGTGTATTGAGAGGAGAGACAAACTCAAGGAACCACCCCAAGCAGCAAAAGCTCTAGCTATGCCACTGATCTTATGGAATCTTGGGATTTGCAGTTTATAGAGGGGCATTTAGAATTCTTATCCAGAGAACTCTAGCATCTTATCAAATATCAAACTTATGGATTCTCTAGGATGCAACCATGGCAGTTGAAGTGGAAGCATAGTGCTAGAACTGTGAAGCGTGAAAGGACCCTGTTGTGTTTCACAGTCTTACACTTCTCATTCCTAGCTTGCTTGTCAAAAGGAATTCTAAAGAATCCAACAGGTCCTAAACCATGTTAGGTCAAGTCTTTCAATATTATCCTCCATTCTATAAATCAAGGAGTGAAGAAATTGACAGAAAAGGAGAAGCTTGATATCACAAGTCCAGGGGTAACCATGAAAACATGAAAAATGGGTTACAAATATATTAAATACATAAGGGTAGGGAGCATGGTGACCAGGTCAGGGGTATTCTAGGACCTGAGATTTCAGGATCAAAATCTGAAGAGGTCATCCCCTGGTGATATAGTTGCAGCCCAACCAAAAAAAAGTTTTCTGAGCAAGGCTTGATACAAAATGGTCAACGGTTGTTGCAGGGAGTTAAACATACATGTATTTGAAGATAATGCTCTCTCCCTGAGATTCTTCCTCCTTGACCTGAGGACTGGAGAAGAAGAGTCAGGCTTTGAGATCTGGAAACCCTAGGTAAAGAGCTGAAGACACTTGTAGTCTATATTTGGAAAATACAACAAAATACAAAATCCATAAACAGCAAGATCTTTGTTGGGTCAACTCCAAAGCATAAAATACAGGGTGCACACTTTCAAAGCTTCACTGGTTTCTTCATCAGGCAAAGATATTAATAATCATAGAGGAGAAAAAAAGGTGACAATGTTAGTCATAGACCTACTTTCTGTCTCAGATGTTGCTCCATTTTCAGTTAAGATAGCATTATGATTTTGAAACTAAGACTAGAACAACATGATTCAAAGAATACATGGCTTCCCCTGAAAAAACAGTCCCATGTCTCCTTTCCCCCTTCATGTGCTAACATCTATTAAAATCTTAACTGACAACAGAGTAACCTCTGAGAAAGAATGTAGGTCTGTGGCTCTAACATCATTGTCTTTTTTTCTCCTGTGTGATTTTTATTATCTTTGCCTGATGAAGAAGCCAATGAAGCTTCAAAAACTTGTATAATGTGTTTTATGCTTTGGAGTTGGTCCAATAAAGGTATCGCTGTTTGTGGATCTGGGGTATTGTTGCATTTTGCTGCATGCCCAACACAGCTATCCCTGAATAGGTTTTCAGGGGTAGGTTTTAAATACTCTAAATGCACCAGATCTCATCTGATCTTGGAAACTAAGCAGGGTCAGCCATGGTTAGTACTTGGATGGGAGACTGCCAACAACCACTGGAGGCTGTAAGTTATATTTCAGAGGAAGGAACTGGCAAAACCACCTCCAAGTATTCTTTGCTTAAGAAAATCCTATGAAATTCATGGGGTCAATGTAAGTTGACATGCAATTTGAAGGCACATAACACACTATATATTTGATATTGGAGAACGTTTCTTCTACACAATTTAGCCATAGTTGATGCTCTTCAAAAAGTTGCAAGTGTACACAAGCCTCTTTTTTTAGTGTTTTAAAAAAAGATCCTAATATCCAGATAGAGGCTCTCCTCTTTTCTACCTTGTATGTATCATAAAACCTGCCCAAACTTTGTGGTAGTCATCAGAAACTTCAAAGGAGGAACAAACACAGATTTTGACCTCTGAAGATAGTGGAATTTGTGTCAGGGGAGGGCTAATTTCAAACAAAAGGCAACTAAGTCTATTACAAGGCTGATCTGCTTTTACACCACTGCCCACAGCACTGCTGTCTGCAATGAGATCAGGGAAGAGCTAGATGATGCAGAAAATGCATGATTGCCGATGAAAATCAGTCTTTCATCTTCTCATTCCACCCTCTTCAAAGTCACTACCAACTGTTAATGAGCAGCACAATGTCACTGCAGTAAATGCTTCCCTACCTCACCTCACTAGCTGCCACAGCAAAGATGGAGAACCTCTCAACATGATGACACTGTGTTGAGTATTACTAGATGTTACCACAGTGAAGGGGAAAGGAGACATGGGGCTGCTGTGTTTAGGGACAGCTATATGTTAGTCATGCCCTTCCAGCCTTAGTTTCAAAATCTCAAATACTTCATGCAGTCTCTATGTCCTTCATGTGTACTGAGTCCAACTGTAGCGTATTTCCAAATCAGTCAATAAGTAAATGATTTTAAACAGAAATCTTATTGGTGGACTACAGTTTCCAGAATCATTCATCCAACATGCTGATAGGAGATTTCAGGAGTTGTCTCCAACAATAAGTTTTCTGATTTTTTTCTGAGTAACCAAGGCAGCCTAGTAAAACTGTAACAGAAGGCCAAAGTAATTCTGTGTGTTACCCACGGACCCATCCCATTCATGGAGAAATTTGCATCCAACTTTAATAGCAGAAGGAGGTTCATGAGTGGGAGAGATGACTCCAAAGAGAAGTGGAAGGAGTGAATTCACCCACACCGTTCTCTCAGGCCATTTCTGCACTGGACTATTATAGTGCTATTCTTCCACTGTCAACATCCTATGGAATCCTGGGGTTTGCAGTTTAGGGAGGGGCCTCAAAGGCTACAGTATATTTTTACTCAAAGGCCCCTCTAAATTGCAAACCCCAGGATTCCACAGGACGTTGAAAGTGGAATAATCGCACTATAACAGTCCAGTGTGGAAATGGCCTCAGTTTTTGTCAGCATCTATTAAGGTCTTGTAAAACATAGATTAAAAAATTGATCCCCTATAATGGTCTTTGCTACCTTGTTGCTCAAACTAGTTTTTCCTGGAGTCATCCCTTGAGGATGAGAAGAAAAAGTACACACATCTTTCCCCACAGCTTTGCTTTTCTCTTCAACTGAGCTGTGATAACAGAAGTGACCTCGCCTGGGCAGAAAAATCAGCTAGGGAAAGGTGCTACAAAGAGGAGAAAGTAAGAGGTTCAGAGAGGGACCAATACTCTTTGTGCCAATAAAAGCTGATTCCTAAACACCTTCTTTTCCTACATGATTGGTCAGTCCTTTATTTAAATGCATGAAAATTTATAGGTTGCCCCTCAAAGATTCTCCCTGTGTGGAAAAAAACATGGGATGTGATGAGGTAAATGTCTTCCCACTTAGATTATGACCAGAAGGCACTAGCCACCCAGCCATGTCCAAATATCAGCTGGTTTAATTCTGACCAAATGTCTGAGTGCAGGAGAAATGCTTTTTTCTGTTCACCTACCACAACCTCCATTTCATTATTCTCCTCGTGCTAGGACAACAGCATTATTACGCCTTGTTAATATTAAACTTCTGGGATGTTGGTCATCCCAGGTGCCCCTGGCTTTCACAACAGAAGAAAAGCAAGGAGGGGAGGGTGAGAAAACTTCACCTGGAATGGTCTTCCTTTCCTAGCTTAATTATTCCCACCATACTTGAACCCTGGCTGGGCTCCCACTTCTCCTCTATCCTCAGCTCGCATCGGTTGGCTTGGCTCTCCCACTCCGGCCCTCTTCCTCCTCCTCCCCCTCCCCCTCCCCCACCCACCCCACCTCCCCAAGGACAAGCAAAGTTATTACAATAATGAATTAGCCAGGCTGCTTACCGCTGCCAGTGGCGAAGGCAATTATCCCACTCCGTGTCCCCAGCCACTGCTCAGCTCCCTCATAAAGAGAGGCTTTTGGGGCTGCTTTGTGCTTTGATTGGAAATGAAGAGATTGCTAATTAGGGAACCCCTGCTGGGATCAGGCTGGCAGAAACAATGGCAAAATGGACAGAGCTTGCGTCCATTTCAGGAAGGGGGGAGTGGAGGACACAGGAATTTGCATGCCTCTGTAATGTAGTGCATCCACACACATACCATAAACAACACAGAGGACAATTTTATAGAGCTTTTCACCTTTTAAAGCGTGCTCATTTGTTTATGGGAAGTCTATAATTTGCTACATGTTTGCATAGGTCAGTGCCTATTGTTTCTGTGCATAATGCACACGCACACATATAGTCAGTTTGAGTCACATTCTCTTGAAATGCATTCTCCTCCCCTCACAAAGAGCTCAGTTTCCACTCCTGTCATTCCCACTGGTTAGCATTTTTCCAATCTAGTTTTTAGATGAGGGATTCCATGAGTTTTATTATGTGCATGATTCTGCCAAAAATGCCCCAACTGGTTTTCCTTTTTGCCAGAAGGAAAAATAGGCACTCCAGCACTGGAGAAGGGAATGGCAAAGGCTAAGGAAAAAATGGGCAAACAACAATACCTCCGGTTTTATCCTACCAATCCTGGATACTTTCCCCTACTTTCCCTATCAAAATTAGAGAGCTGTGTTTTCCGTTTTTGTTTGTTACTGTAATTGAGACAAGATGTTAGCCTCACAAAGGATGTCAGTGACATCCTCATGTCTCAAAACGGTGAAGACATGGAAGGTGGGATTGAGTCAATCTTCTCTACTGCTATCAAGGCCCCGTCCAATGAAAGCCTATAACCTTTCTGTAGCCACAGTGTCAACAGCAATCACTGCATGATGTGACAGGGTGGAAACACCACATATTCTGATGGGTGGGGGTGGGATGCTATGTGAGATTCTGACCAAATGTGTGAGCACAGGAGAAATGTTAACAGATAATGTAACATCTCTCCTTGCAAGAAGTGCAAAAAATGGAAGAAAGCAGTTGAAAACAAGAAAAAATTGTGCATATTTGATACAGAAAGGGAAGGGAAGGGAAGGGAGTCTCAGAGACTCCTGACATTCCCTTTGACCTGTTTGTCCCAGGAAAAAAATGCCCAATGACATGGTTGGTTGGTTGATTGGTTGGTTGAAGTCTACAATTTGCTGAGTTTGTATAGGTCAATGCCTATTGTTTCTCTACATAATGTAGACATAATGTAGTTGAAAACAGGAAACAATAATGCTAACGGGGGGGGGGGATGCAGAAAATCCCCCATAAATTTGACCTCTTACTTGATCTATTTGCCCCAGATTTCGTTGGCCCAGTCCTTGCTAAAGCTCTGAGAGCATTATCATGTGATATTTGATGTAGTCTGAATGACTACTGCTTTTATAAGGGGATCATTCACGTATACTTTCCCCTGCCATGGTTTTGTTACCAGGTTAGGAGGTTCCCTTGCCCATGTTTTCCTAATGTGAAGTAAAGCTATCCAACTCTGGTCCTGAACCACCAACCAACATTGTGATTCTTACCTACCAGATCTGGTTTTGTTTTGCTTTTTAGTAGGACTGAACAGATAGACTTAAATAATAATTCTTGCTGTGATGATGGGGATTGTTGTCATCATCCTCATTCTTTCTACCCTACTTTATTTCCCTCAAAAGTGAGACTCAAGGCAGTTAATAATCATATGCATTTTGGTGTCGCCTAAATATCTCACTTCTTAAATTGAAAGTTGTTGCTCACAGAGTTGCTGTCAAGTGACGGGCTTAAGTAACAGACAGATTTTACTTTTCCAAAAAATGAGGAATTACGGTAACTATCATTTGTTGGTGTCTTCATCCCAAGCAACCCAGGAGACTGACACAAATACATTCAACCATCACAGCACCAAGCAAAGCTCAATGGAACTGTCCACCATATCTCTCCACATTTCATCTTAAGATTTTGAATAAATGCAAATTCTGTACCTTCAGCAACAGCCACCTTCTTTCCCACCGGTCCATTTTCACTTTGCTTGCCCCACCCTGCATGATGCAAAGTTAAGGAGCACTCAAAAGCTTTCAGACCATTTATGACCTTTGGCTCGGCCTAATAAGAGTATTGCCCTTGTGTGGCTTTTGGAATTCAGTTTTTGGTCCACACCGCTAGGTGTGTTTGTTTTGTTTTCAAATAAATATACTGAAGTTTTTAGGTTCACCATTAATTGCAATCATTCTCTCAGGATAAAGTCCAGGTTAAAAAAAAAAAGCAGCCAACCAAAAGCACACGTTATGATGGCAATTTTCTAGAGATCTCTGGTCAGGCAGATGAATGTTATAAATATCAGGCATCTGGACATTATAGCCATACTGTGACAGATATATGCCAAAATATAGAATTTGAACAGATGGTGGCTTTCAGCTTTTACAGACCAAGCTTGAAAGAATATATTTTTTACAAGTAAGCTACTAATGAAAGGTATGTCCAACATGCCTTATATATACAGAAAATGTGGCAAAAATATATTGTTGCCAGCTGATGCTGAATTCAAAATAAGATTGAAGTAATTATGATGAGGAAGGTTTACAAGCTGGCAGAGGGGCGGAGTCAGCCTCTGTACGTGTGGTCTCCTTGGTCATTCAGTTTTTGAATGTAGTATTTCTGAGTATTGTGGCCAGATTTCAGGGTCTGGTCCCTAGTCTCCAGTTTTCATGATTCATCTCCAGACAGAAGATGCGCAAATGTGCCAGTTTTGGTGGGCTCAGCTCCAGGCGACAGGAATGGACTGTGTGCAGATCCCCAGTTCATTTATTAAAGCAGCAGCTTGCTACAGTTTGCAAGCTTTAATTGATTTGTTGATTTGTTGTTGTAACTTGCAATGCCTCTCCAGAGGGTTTATCTATTTACTTAATTAGCTTCTTCCTTCCTTCCCAGTCCTTGCACCAGGGCTTACTCTCCACTCTGCTCTGCATCCACCTTTTGGCAAGAAGCAAGTAGGCTAGATTAAATATTTCTTATCCTTTCTCCCTAAGTAAAGGGAGAAGGTAGAATTCCCTCAATTCACCTTGCTTTGAGAACAGCCCTTTTACCTAAGATTTCTCTCTTAGGCCATTCCCTAACTACGCTGTTATAGTGCTATTATTCTACTTTCAACATCCTATGGCATCCTGGGGTTTGCAGTTTAGGGAGGGGCCTTTAGAATTCCCAGCCAGAGAGCTCTTTGGCCTTAGTAAACTACAAGCCCCAGAATTCCACAGGATGTTGAAAGTGGTATAATAGCACTATAACAGTGTAGTGCAGAAATGACTTTAATTTCCAAACAGGAAAATATATATTTATTGTATGAGTGTTTTGAGTGTTTGAGTGACAAGCTGTGAGTAACTGTTGTTGGTACTGAATGTATAATGTTTAATGGCATCACCAGAAGCCATCATTACTTCTCAGGTTTTAGCCCAGAAACCTCAGTACCTGAGAAAATCCTGAATTGGCAACTCTATTTCTGAGTCCCTTTCACACTACATAATTATAGGATATCCTGAGATTTGCAGTTTATAGAAAGTTATTTAGAACTCAGTAGAGAACTCTTATGCCTAACCAAACTACAAGCTCCAGAATTCCACAGGATGTTGCCTTGGCAGCGTATACATGGAATATAGTGTTAAAACTGTGCTGTGTGGAAGGGCCTAGGGCACACAGTAGACCTGGAAGTGTAGGTTGCAATATCAGCAGCCATAAATATCTTTCATTGATTACATACCATCTTGTGACAGATTCAGAACGGGCAATTTAGTCTTTCTTTCATAACACTGAAACTAGGCTACTATAATACTTGGCACAAGATTATCCTTGAAAACTGTTTAGAACCTGGCACAGAAACTGGTTGCCCAGCTCTGCAGTGATGCACTGCACTGATAGTACATTACCATTAAGGTCTTCAAGTGGTTCTCATACTTTCTAGATCAGGGATCAAAAAGTACAGTATAGAGGCCATGGGTAGCCTTTAAAGACTGTTTAAAGACATGGAGCAGCAATTCTTCATTTTCAACAGGTCACGGGGCCTCCCGTACTGCTTAGCACTCCCTAAACACCTGTTTTTCAAAAGGTGAAGTGGTTTTCTAATTCTGTCTAGGGTTAGTGGTTACAGGTTTTGGCAATCCATGTGGCCCTAATAGTTGGCCCACAGATCTGCTAAGATTTCTAGCCTTCTTATGGATATTGTTGCTGAATTTCCACAAAAATGTGCTTTAAAATTATTTCATCCTGACCTTGTCTTCCTTTCCAAACGTCAATAAGCTTGAAGAGTACATTTGTAACTGTACCACTGTGACCCAGACAAGTGATGACATCCTTGGTGAAACCCAAGTAGTAGTTGTGGACACATTTTGGCATGTACAGAAAATCAGAAGCCTTAGCTGGAGGTGGTCAATCTTGTCATGGGTCTGAGGGCCTGACAAACCAAAACGAAAGGGTGAAAAGCTGTACCTTGTGCCTCAGATATTGTTTAAGATACTTTTTAAAAAGGACACCAAGGAAGCAAAACGCTTTTGAAGAAGAGATCTATTTCACTGGCCCACGGGATGTAGGAACAAAAGGAGGCACATGGGCGCACTGCTCCCTCCCTATGAAATTTTCCTTCAGTCCCCAAATTTTAGCATTGCAATAATTTAGAAGTTCAGTTGAGCATTTAGAAACAAAGAAAAGGATATAGTAGAATTAGACTCCAACACTAATCTTTCATGAACTTACAAGGGTATGGCAGGACTCTCCTTAGATACACGTACAACTGGGTGTAAAAATTCAGATTCAGCTTTGACACACATGCTGACATTGTACAGATGTTCAATGCTTCATCAGAGAAAAGCAAATTTAGAAATCCTGGCTTTTGAAAGTAACATATTTGAATGCATAGTTTCTCCACAAGCTTGCAGAGAAATCAAGGGCATTAGACTCTACTAACATTATAGCAAGATGATTTGTACAATGTGCATTTAATTTCTAATTGCTGTTATATAATTTAGACAACTATTTTGCATGTGGGAAATACTGTATTTCAAATTGACTTGCTTTTGGAAGCTTCACTACATATTTTTTAATTAAAATGCATTGATTGGAAGTTATTTTTGTAATTACCTATAAAAATGTTTTTCCACAGAAATTCCTTTCATAGTGACTGATGCACAACCCTTCCACCCTCAATTTTTGTCTCTGCCGTACATTTATGAAAATTGTCTCAGTACACCCTTGACTGGCCCCCCATTCAAACAACATGGTTTGCAGTAGAGGGAGAGAGATATAATGTGCAGGTGGGGGGGACATACAGACCTCTTAATATTGTTGGACATAACTCACTTCATCCCTTCCCAGCATGGTCAAGGATGAGGGGTAATGGGGATCTAGAAACCACACATTGTCCATTCCTGCCAGTAAGATACGTATCAGGAAGAGTGAGTCCAATGCATCACACTTGCTCACCCAGTCAAAGATCATAAAAAGCTGGGACTGGTCAGGACTGCGACTGGGCAGCCCACCTCAGAGCTTAAGACCTATAATGCTATATAATGCTAGGGCAGGGCTTTCCAAAAGGTGTGCTGCAACATGTTAGTGTGTAGTCTGAAGTGTGTAGGTGTGTCGCCTACAATCTTGGAAATGTATGCTATTATTTATAAATCATATATTTTAAAAAAAATATATGAAAGGTTTTCATGAGATATGTTGTATCCCCATACATTTTGTTATTACAATTTATGTATGTGTCTGTATCTCTTATAAAGGGTTAGTTTAACCTTCAGTTTGCTAATAAAACTGAATAAAACTGTGTCGCAAAATGATGCATGTCTAAAAAAGTGTATCACTAACATGAAAAGTTTGGAAAGCTCTGTTCTAGGGTCTGAAAACTGGAGAACTATAAAGCACACTGTATTTTCCCTGTACTGTGGACTTGCAACTGACAATATTATGCATTTATCAAGGAGAATAAGGACAATTCTAATCAGTAGTGTCCACATTCCCAGCTGGAACACGTGGACCCACAGAAAGTTTTTTATGAGTCATTTATAAATCACAAAAGTCACATTTTATCATTTATGCAGAAGGCACATGATCCAATATTACTGGTGAAGCTTACCACTGTAAAGCACTTGAAAAAGAGACAACCTAAGCTTTTCAGAAGAAGAACAAGGTATAGGTGTAACAAAGAAATGGAAGACTTCGGTAAAAATATTCCAAATTTACATCCTTAGGGTTTTTGAGCACACACAAATGTAGGGCAGCCATGCAACCAAATTTACTGTTCAGTTTAAAGATAAAGAACCATTAGAAGAAAGAAGAGGATCAAGTTGCCCTTCAACAGTTAGTCCTCAGAGAAAGCAGACAGAGTAGCACACATATCACTGGGTGTGCCCACCATAAGCAGCAGTCAGTATTGAATTTTACTTCAATTATTTATAACAAACAAATGATCCTTCTTTCCCTTCCTCTTCCCAGCAATCTGTCTCCTACATACCCTCCAACTGTCCCAGTTTGGCAGGGATACTTCTGATTAATCCTCTGTTGCCCCACTTTTTCAGATGCTTTTAAAATGTCCCTGTTTCTTTCTCCTCCTGCTGCTTTCCCCTTTTGTTCTCAGATTACTTCAATTGTTGCAAATTGAGTTCAAAGCGTAAAAGTAGTTTGCACTCAATCAACTTGGGTGGGAGAAAGAAAGGGGCAGAATCTGTCCCTTCCCAACAGACTCATGCAAAAGCAAACTGCTGCAGCCTTTCCTAGCTTGTGTGTTCTTTCTCAGTAATAACTTTTGCCATCTTGATAACACTCTGGCCCTTTCCACACGAGGAAGTTAAAACAGGCCAAGACGTCCTGGCACGGAGGTCGTCCACACCTTAGATTGGACTAGGTCCAGACTACTTATCCTAGTTCCACACCTTAGTCCGATCCAAATGCCCCGAAATGGACCTCCAGCACGCTAAGTGAAGACCAGAAAAATCCAGTCTTTCAATCTTCTGGAGCACACCATTGCGTTCCCGCTGACTAGTACAGATGCACAGGCTCGCACCAATGCGAGCCTGCAATCAGCGGAGGGTGGGCTGTGGGCATGGCCAGCATCAGCGATTGGTCCAGACCCACGAAGAAACAGGAAGCCGTCATTTTCAGCCAGAGCAATGCGGACCTTGTACTGCTCCGATTCACCCTGGACTAATGGAGGAGCCCTGCAGAGGGGCTTAAGGCAGTGGTTCTCAACCTGTGGGTCCCCAGATGTTTGTGGACTTCAGCTCCCAGAAGTCCTGAGCATTGACCATAGTGGCTGGGGCTTCTGGGAGCTGAAGTCCACAAACATCTGGGGACCCACAGGTTGAGAACCACTGGCTCAAGGGAAATTCTGTGTTCCTTCAGACCCAGAAGACCCAGTAAGTAACGACACAGAGTGATTCACTCGCCTCGTGCAGAAAGGGCCTCTATTGTTGCTTGGCCGCACAGGTACTGGTTTTCATCTATGAAATGTTGGAGGATTTGGTCCTATTTTCAATTTGGTCAGGAAGTGATTCATAAATGGACATGCTCAGTTTTTTCACCCTGCTAGGACATTATCTGCCTGTCCCTACCTTGTCATATTCCCCAAATCTTCACCAACAAGCATTGCATGGAAGATTTAGCCTCATGTGTTAATTTGATCATATCTAGCAAATCCAAAAACTTACAACTTCTGAAGAACACAGGAAACTAAACAAGTAATTAATGAAGTTATAATGAAACACTGGCATATCCAAGACTAGAAGCTGCAATGGCACTCTTTATGAATGAGCCTTGAAGTTGGATCTCTTTTCCATATTGGCTGTTGCTGACTTTCACACACAATTGATGTTCCCCATCCAATTCTAGCCTTGTGAAATCTGTTGTTGTTGTTGTTAACTGCCATTAAGTTGGCTTTGACTTATGGTGGCCCTTTGAATGAGAGGCATCCTAGTCACTCTACTAACAACAGCCTGCAGAACTCAGGGCAGTGGCTTCCTTGATTATTTGTTTATTTCATTGGTGTGCCACCTTCTCCCAGTGTGGATGCAAGGCAGCTCCTGGTCAATTAAAAAATCTTAAATCATAAAATTTAAAACAATTAATATACAAAAGTTAAAAAACAGAAATAAATAATCTCAGTGAGAAGCTCCCCTGCTTATATATTAAAAGCCAGTTTAAACAAAAAGATTTTTGCCTGCCAGTGAAAGGAAAGCAAGGAAGGAAGCAGCCTAGGTTCACACAGAAGGAGTTCCAGAGTGGGAGAGAAGCCACTGGGAAGGCTCTCTCTCTCTGTGTCCTGACCAAGAGAGCCTGTGATGATGACGGTACTAAGAGAAAGCTTTTCCCCTGTAGATTTTAGAACTCTGGCAGGTTCACACTGGGAGATACGGTCTTTCAGATAGTCTGGATCTAAGCTACATAGGGCTTTACAGGTCAAGACCAGCACTTTGAATTGTGCCTGGATTTGAACCAGTAGCCAGTGAAGCTGTTTTAACAAGGGAGTCATATGTGCCCTATGACTGGCCACAGTCAGCATCCTGGTCACAGTATTTTGGACTCAGTGAAGTTTTCAAAAATTTTCCAACAGAGTCCCTATTCCCTGATCTGACTTTCGATTGACCAGGGGCATCTTTGTCTTGTCTGGATTAAGTTTGACTCAATCCACCTGAGTTATGCTCTTCCTCTTTTCCTACTGCCCTCAGCTTTACCAAATATCTTTTTCTAATGAATCATGTTGTCTCATGATATGTCCAAAGTACAATGGCCTTCAGTGGAAAGTTTCTAGAGGGAGTTTGGCTTCTCGAGAGACTTCAGGTTTGAATTGCTCTTGGACCCACTTACTCATCTTTTTTGCCAGGTGGAATTTACCCCAATCCAAACAAACAAACAAACAGAAAGAGGTACTTGTTTATTTAAATAGGGAACTGTTCAGCCTGTGGGTAGCCCTTTGAATATACCAAATGACAACCAATCCCCCACCTATTAAAAACATTTTGAATAAAAAAGAAAACTACCATTTTTTCTACTTCAAAAACACACATGTTTGGGCCAGATTGGGCCACTGCAAGCTATTTCAGGTTACTTACTTTCTCTTTAAAAGTTAGGTGAAAGAGACAAAATATCACTTCCAGGCCCCCAAAATGATACCCATGGTGCCATGTGACCCTCTGAAGGAGCCAAAAGTAGTGATGTGCAGTCCTCTGGGCTCCAGAGCATGCCCACCACTGAGTTAAAATAAAAGCCAAAAAAGAAATCTATTTCAAAGTGTATCTCTTAGTAGAGCATACAACTTAGTATTTGGAAGTGCAGTATTAGACTGCTGTCTTGGTTCCCACCAAAACTGAAGATTTCATCGCCTGGATGTTAATCCACCATATCTTCAACAAATTTCTCTACACCTTTATCATGATTGCAAGTTGATGCAATTGGATGCATGTTACAACTTCAGTCTTCTAAAGTGAAAAATTACAGGGCCATCAAAAGCAAAATATCAGATTGTAGTGAGGTAACTTTTCATATGTTGTTAGTATTCCCCCAATTGGCATGTAACAATTCTAGAAAGTAGTCAATCAGTAAAACAAGGGAGACAGTTATAATTTCAGTGGTTTATCACAAACCATAGCTTGCCTTCAAACCAAAACTGCAAACTCTTGGTTTCCAATAATATTTTGAAGATAAACCATGGCTTGCAGTAACTATGGTTTACCTAATACAGGGGAGAGAGAATGCACATAATCCTAACACATAGTCCTGATGAACCATATCATCCAAAACAGACCACTGTGAGAAGAAAACAGGCTCTCTAGAAATCTGACACAAAGAAAAAAATATATTATAGAACCCTGGTGACACAGTGGTTAAATGCCAGTACTGTGGCCACAACGTTGTGAGTTTGATCCTGCAGGGCTCCAGGTTCACTCAGCCTTCCAGCCTTCCATAGCTCAGTAAAATGAGTATCCAGCTTTTGGGGGGCAATTAGCTAAAAAAAAACATTGTAAACCGCTTAGGGAGTGCTTTGCACTGAGAAGCGGTATAGAAATGTAACTGCTATTGCTATTGTTACTGCTATTCCTGACCTACACATAGAATCAAAGAGTTGGAAGGGGCGCTATGGACCATCAGATCCAGCTCCTTACTTTATAGAGGATCAAGTTGTGAGGGTTTCTGCAGGCAACACTCAAGAGATTGGCTGCATAAATCTAGATTGTATATAGAGTTATGTCTATGAAACTTTTCTTGCACATGGCCATTTTATGAAGGAATTCTGATTTCCAAACATGTAATAACTGCAAAAATCACCACATGAAAGAATGGTATTAAACTAAATCAACCCTGACAAAGATAGAAAGACAGGCACAGGGAAAAACTGGCAGAAAATGTAGAAATAGAAGGAGGAGGTAAAAAATGGATGACAGAAGATGAGTCTGTGCAGAAGAGAGAAGGAAGGGAAGTGAAAACAGAGAGAACGTCAAAAGAAAGGTCCATATACTATAGCAGGAACAAGAGAGTACGGCAAAGCACGCAATGAGTGGGAGACTTCAAATCTCAAAAGCGAGACATAAAGCCATCTATAAATACAAGGATTACAGGAAGGCAAGCACAAACTGCCTTCTTTACATACTGACCAGCTAAACCACAGTTATTAAGACATACACCTTGTCAGATGTGTCTGACATTTCCGCCTACAGCAAAGCAGCAAATGGAATACAACCACCCCGCTCATCCAAATCAAGGTGCATGCACCCTATACCAGTCAAGGTATTTTGGCACTTATGGCAGAAAATCTCACAAGCTTCTTTTTCCATCCATGGGAGTAAAAATACACTAATAAGAAAGTAAATAATTAACAATTTGCTGCCTTTCAAGGCCAGCCAAAATCCACGTCCACTTCGCTCTGTTTAAGGATAGAGACAGCCTTGCACCTTCATGAAGGAATATGCAAGGATTTCAGAATTGGGGGTGCAGCGTCTTCTCGCCCCCTCCCACCCCTACTCTTGGCTTTCTCTATGACTCAAAGCATATACTCTAACAAATACAAAAGAACACTGGAAGGCTAAGCAAAGGGAAGTGCTTTTGCTTCTTGAAGTTACTGGAAAAGCTATTGGAATATAAAGTTGCTCATGGGACACTAGAATTCTGCTGACAACACAGGAAAGTGACATAAAGATCAAGAAGAAGCCTACACCCCTGGGTCTAACAGTCTATCCAAGTAAAGATTTCCCCCAGTATACACGTACCCACACCATAGTTGAATATCACTTCCATTCTTCCGTGGCTTTCCTAGCAAGTTTCAACAGAATCCATAAGATATGCAGTCCCTACTTGCATACTTCAACCATTACGAAAACATGCTGCATATAGCATCTCCACATTAAGGCTGGCCCTATCGTTAGGCAGAACACATAGACAGCCTTGGGAAGCAATACTGGGGGTTAGAAGTGGCAGATCCTCCCCTCCCTTGTCCCCTGCATCCATTCTTTGTTTGCCCTCTACCAGGCCACTCAGGACTCAGCCCAACAGGCCAATTGTACAGTTAACTTTTGGGCTATTCTATGATTTCACACCTTGCAAGACCTCACAACAATTGTTCCCTCTCCCATATCCAGAAATGCCCTAAATCTGGGGGGGGCAAAAAGCAGCCTGTGGACAGCATTCAGCTTCTGAGACCCCACTTTTGTAGCCCCTGAAGCACCCCACCAGTCCCCCAAAATCTCTCAATCCCCCCTAAAGTATTTTTTTTTTTTACAGAATGGTATGATTGAAGCAACTTTTGCCCCAAAACCACATTGAAAGGTCCCAAAGCACAAGAAAACATGTGGAAATAGCCTCACCCCACCCCTGTGACGCATCAGAAACCTATACTAACCCCCCACTATACATCTTTTTTTCCTCTGAGGCACCTCTTAAAAAGTGTGTACAAGGAGTGACAGGATATAACTCAGAGGAAAACAGAGGTATTTGGGCTTTCAGGGTAGAGTGAAGCCCATAAGGAGGTTGGGGGGGAATTGGCTTCGAATCCCATACAGTTATCCATCCTTGGCCCTAAGTATATCAGTTTCATCCACTGTTTTTCTTCCTGCTTGAGGTGTAATTAACTGTGGTCTGGGCAGGATTTCCTTCCCTCGCTGTCATTCCCTTCATGAACAAAATATTTCCCCACCATTCTCCTCTCCCAGTGTTCCCACTTCAGATCTGGCACATTTATTTTTTATTTATTTATTTTTAATACTTATTCTCATATGGCACTTTACTACTGTCCTATATCTGCAGAAAGCTGAAGAATAAGGAAAAGATCATATTGTGAATGCAGCACAGTACAAAGGGAGTGTTTAACCTGGTCACTGGAAATGTAAGGAGAGAAAGAAGGTCAAAGGAAATCTTCCACGGCAAAAGCCACACCTCTATTCAATGCATTGTCAGTGGGACCACTCAGAAGGAACACAGACAGTGGATACAGGCATGAGAATTTACCCCTACCTGTATCAGAAACTCCCAGGATGGAAAAGAGACACCCCATGCCCAGTTGCAGTGAGTCTCAGAATTTCATGAAAGATAGATCAAGACAGGAGGCATGTTATATGGATATTTTTAAAAATGTCAGTAAGCACAGGTGCAACTCTGTCAAATCCTGAGACTTTCAGCCAGTCTGGATGAGCCCTCACACTGTCTTCCATCCCCTAAATTAGTCATTTCCACTTGAATGTGGCAGTGAACTCTATCCCATTAGAAGCCCTCAGGTAGGATTCAGCTACCTATCAAGACTGCTGATGTTTGTGGAATGGGGCAGGGCATCTTCTTGTTCTTTGCCTCAGGTAGCACAATGTCTTTGGCCAGCCCTGCTCAGCATCTCCTTCTCCTCTCCACAGTAATGTTTTAATGATAAGGTGAAATGTGCAACAAGTTGGGCCACATTGTGATGAGTTACCCTGATCCAACTCCATGTCATTGGCTGCTACATGTGGCGAGGATGGAGTAATATGAAGTCATAAGATCATCACTAGTGACATATTTTTTTTCCTTAATGAATATTACAGGGGAGAAGAGAAGAAGGAGTAGATAATACAGACTTACTGTAATGTGAAATTCTAGCCCCAAATATGGGAAACAGAGGACAATCTGAGCAGAGAACAATCTGAGCAAACTCCTCTGGAATTTGTTGGCTAGCAGCTCCTATCACCCCTTACCACTAGTTATGTTAGCTAAGGCCATTTCCGCACTAGCCTGTTATAGCACTATTATTCCACTTTCAACATCTTATGGAACCCTGGGGTTTGCAAACTGCAAATCCCAGAATTCCATAGGATGTTGAAAGTGGAATAATAGCGCCTCAAAGGCCCTTCCCTAAACTGCAAACCCCAGGATTCCATAGGATGAATAAGTTGAATAACAGCCCTACAACAGGCTAGTGCAGAAATGGCCTAAGCCTGATGGGAGCTACAGTCTAAGAATATCTGAAAGTTGCCCATCAACCTGAGCCGTGTGAACAGTACAAATTCATACTGGTGCTACATCTGGTACTGGAGGACCATATCACATATTAATAATTATTTTTTAAAACCTACAACATCTACACTCTGTTTAGTTAGATATCTCCTCCTCCTTCCCATCCTAGGCATAATTTTTCAGCAAATGAGACCTTGGTCCCATCTGAAAGAAGAAATTTCTAAAGGAGAAATATTATTTTCTTCTGCTCTCAAAGGAAATATCGAGTTTAAAAAAAAAAAGACTTTTCAGACAGAAAAAAAAAACATCTTAAGTGTTTCTCAAGCTAAATACCATCACCAGACCATCTAAGTATACCTTTACAATACATTTTTCATCATCAGGATGTATATAGACACTGCTACTGAGTGGAAAACAAAATGTTTGTTAGACAGAGGCAGAGGAAATGAAACAACTTTATAAGCAAAAGCAGGAGTCAACCACTGTGTTTAAGAAAAGATAGTAGACAGCAATCATTGTAGTGTAGCCAAATTCAGGGAATCGGTAATGCTGAAAGGATAGACCAGTCTTTCCCCTTTGCTTTAGGGCCAAATTAGATGTGAGGCTATTCACAGAACTAGGTGAATGTTTCTTTTTAAAGCAAATAGGTGGAGAGCGGCTCAATTCAGACTGGGACTTGCAAATGAATGGAACATTAACTCTATGATTGCTAGTATGATTTTGATCCATATCACCTTCTACTCACTTCTGACGCTTCTTGCACTGGAAGGAAAGTTTCCAAGGCCTAAATGTGATTTGTTCGTCTCAATAGAAAAAGCAGGTATGAGGAGGTATCCTTTCAAAAAGGATTGCTACAGGAGGAAAGGCATAAAGTTCACCTTTCCAGACCTAGAGCACCTGCTATTTACTGTTTAAAAATAAACTTTCACAGAATTGCTAAATGCCCAGATGATATGTCACAGATACCTTTCTTGAACAGCAACACATTTTATTCTAAAGCTCACTATGTACCCATGTACTTGTGTCCCATTGCACATACAGCTAAAATGTGTTCCCATGATAGTCAGAAGGAGCTGGATCTTAGCCAGAGGTTGGAAGCATGACTACAACTCCCAGAATTCCACTGTGATGCTGTGCTTTAAACAGAAAAACAACCTTTTTCAAGCTCTGATTTTGATAATAACGCTTGGACCTTAGTGTATCAAATTCTTCAAATCCCAGTTCTAAAGGCAGGGTGGAACACTAAACAAACTTGAAGAGAAATGAAGGACAGAGGCTGGCTCAGGACTCATCCTCATGAGCATTTTAGCATGTTGCAACCTTCTTTCAGTACAAAGAAGTGCTCATTTGATGAATTAATAGTTCTTGATCATTGGTTATTTAAATGTTGGTTATTTAAATGTTTTTAATTTCAGCTCACAGAATCCCTGACCACTGACCATGCTGGCTGGGACTTCAGAGAGATGAAGTGTGGGCACCACAATTCAAGAAGCATATTGATAAGCTGGAATGTGTCCAGAGGAGGGTGACCAAAATGGTAAAAGGCCTGGAAACTATGCCCTATGAGAAGCAGCTTAGAGAATTGGGTTTGTTCATCCTGGCAAAGAGAAGGTTAAGAGGCAACATGATAGCCATGTTTAAATATTTGAAAGGGTATCATATGGAAGATGGAGCAAGCTGGTTTTCTCCTGCTCTAGAAACTAGGACATGGAGCAATGGCTTCAAACTACAGGAAAAGAGATTCCACATAAACATCAGGAAGAATTTCCTGATGATAAGAGCAGTGACAGTGGAATACACTGCGTCAGAGTGTGGTGAAATCTTCTTATTTGGAGGTTTTCAAACAGAGGCTGGATGACCATCTGTCAGGAGTGCTTTGACTGTGTATTCCTACATGGCAGGGGGTTGGACTGCATGACCCTTGTGGTCTCTTCCAACTGTATGATTCTACTATGATATTATGATTCTATGATTCTGAAACACCTAGAAGGGCAAAGGCAGAGCATCACAGATCTAGTGTGTAAGAATCCAAAATGTTGCCCATTTATTGTGGGCAATGTTAGGGTAATCTCAACCTGATTTGGACTGACTGAATTGGTTAAGCTTTACAAAGTGGGCTAGAATAACTGTTCTACACTATAGACACCACACATTGGGATGTTAACTACCGAGAGCATTGTTCCCCTCATAAATGTTCTGCCCCAAATGAAATATTTCTTCAGTCTCTAATTTTCTAGCACTGCAGTAACTTAAAACTTTAGTTGAGCATTTACAAATACAATTTCAGCATCCAAAGAAAAGGAGCCAGAAAAGTTGCCAAGGAATGAGAACACAGCAAACTGAAGAATTCTGTGTTAAAGGATTTTTTTTAGCGTCTGACCCTCTGCAATACTAGAAATTGGGAGAACTGGGAGACTGAATGAAAAATTTTATTTGGTGGACAGAATTCTTGTTTGTGAGGCGCAAAGCTCTCATTTTTTTCCCTTCCCCATAGCTACACCTCTGGGCTCCTCTTTTTGGCCCTGTAGTAGAGCTGAAATTAATTTGTTTCCCAAAAAATTATCCAGATCTTGACAGCCTCTTTCAAAGGCAAGCACAGAAACTTTCACCAACAGCAGGCTTTGTGAGTAGAATAGAAAGAATGCTTTTGGTTTAGGGCAGAAACTAGTAGGAGCAATTGGAGCCTGGATCACCCCCTTAACATTACAAAATTCATATTAAAAAAAACTTCACATTTGCAGTTAGCCTTTCATTTTTTTTCATGAAGGCAAGGCAATGTATTTTTAACAAGTGTAGTGGTTAGAGTATTGGACTGGAAGATTATGTTCCAAGTCCCCACAGAGCCATAAAATGGAGTGACCTTGGGCCAGTCTCCCTCTCTCAGTCTGACTCACTTTACAGAGTTGTTATGAGGATAAAGGGGGGAGGAAGAAAGCTGGGTATATCACCATTAACCCACTGTTAGAAAAGCAAGATACAAGTGTAATTAACTAATAAAGTAAGGAGCCTGGCATCCTGAAGGCACCAGATCCCTTATGATCTGGGAAGCTAAGCAGGAACAACCCTAGTTAGTACTTGGATGGGAGATCGCCAACAAATATCAAGTACTGTAGGCTATATTTCAGAGGAAGGAACTGGCAAAATCAATTCTGACTATTCCTTGCCTAAGAAAACCCTATGAAATTCATGGGGTCATCGTAAGTCAACAGGTGACTTGAAGTCGCATACACACACACACACACACTAAAGTAAGAACCACAGGGCATTGACCAAGATTGACTAAAAAAACAATAATTTCTAAAGGCATGAAAAAGAAACATACAGTCAGCCCTCCATATCCATGGAGTCAACCAACCACAGCTTGAAAATATTCAAAAAATCTAAAAAGCAAACTTTAATTTTACTATTTTGTATAAGAGATGCCTTTTTACTTAGCCATAGTACATAATGAGCCTTGAGCATCCACGAATTTTGATATCCACAGGAAATCCTGGAACCAAACTCTAGCGGATACCAAGGGTCCAATGTATAGCAGAAAGGCAGCTCCCTTCACATATATTCATAAAGCCAGTTTTAAAAAAATGATAATGTATTTGTTGCTTCTACAAGGCCTCTCTACATTCATGCCATGCATATTTGTCTACCTACAGGATAAGGGTTCTGAAGCATCATTTGACTTTGTTTTAAATATCTCACTGCAGTATCCATTTTTAAATTGTGAGGTGATTATTTTCCCTCATTTCTCCCCCACCACCAGCAGCCTGCCACTGAACTGAAGTTGTATAGCAGTTGAAAATGCTGATGGCTTAACTGGTTTCATTTTTTTTCCACAGCAGCCCTGAGGGGGTTTAACTCTTTCCACTGCACTGAGATCTTGCTTTTGGAGTTCAATGTTTAACTCGCACTGGGAGACTCATAAATATTCGGAGTCACTCTCTCCCTCTCTGTTTGATTAGGAAATGAGCCTTTAACTCAATGTAATCCCCAAGCCATTAACAAAAAAGCCCTCAACAGCTCCACTATTAGAATTTCACTTCTAACCCACAGAGGATTGAATTAGATTAACATAACTACCAGCAATCTGAGTTTATTTTCTGTGCCAGAAAGAAATGTGTTTTCAGGGTGGGGGAAGTGAGATGGGGTAGAGAGACAGAAAGCATAATGAAATGCAAAAATTGAGAGACGATAAAAAGACAGACTGATGTTCAGGTGAAGAGATAACAAGAGAAAACAAAACAGACAGCTGCATAATTGTTTCAGAATTTGTGGCTTGTCAGTGCTTTTTTGTCTTTTAAAAAAATTAGAGCAAGCTTTTAAGCTTTATAATTATTTAAGTAATACCAATAGATCCAGTCCTACCATCCAGGTGTCCATCTCATCATTTTAGTCTCACAGCTAAATACCTAGCAGGTAGATTTCACACCCCTGTGAAATTCAGATATTGCAGAATTTTCAGGAGTTGATGAACTACAGCAGAAGAAGGGACAGTAAAGTGGGTTGAACAATATAACTTTAAATGAGATGAGACAGGTTTTTCATTCCTTAAAATCACAAGCAGACCCAGTGAATCAACACAGCTGAGAAGTAAATACAAATGTGATAACAATGATGAAGGTTTATGAACAGTTGTTGCAGAAGCAGAGACCACAAAATAGCACCATATCACCAGCACAATACATAAAAGTTTTCCCCATTATTACTATCCAAAATCTGAGAACAGAGAGAACCCCCTGCTCTCTTGAAGCACAAGTAGCTGATATTTGTTTATTTTTCTTCAGACAAGACAAAGAATCTGCTGACTGATCAGGAGAATTTATATAAATAGATGTACACACACATACAAGCAGGTGAAAAAAAATCTTCCTGTTTTTCAAACATATTCCTTAGATGTGCCCAAAAAGTCCAAATAATACAAGAAGATAAATTTTCAGAAGATTTATTTTATATTATCCAGAGTCCCAAAGAAGGTCTGATTAATCTTTGATATTGGCAAGTACGTTACCAGGGCCATTTTACAATTTTGTATGTGTTTTCTAGGGAAAAGACTGGCTTGACAAACTTGCCCCTGCAAAATACACTATCTTCAATTTTAAAAAAAAATTCACATCTGATAGTAATTTCTAACAGAATCTAATCCATATCTATGAGTGGAAAAACTGGCCTTCTGTTCACACAATTGATGAATGCACTGTGACAAACAGGGAATGAATAAATGGATCTTTATCTGCATCCAACATAAATTTACATAAACTAAAGTTAATAATTTTTACATAAAGTTAATACTTTTAAGTACAAATGAAAAAACAGGAGTAAATGAAGTATTTTATGAAGCTGCTTGTTTGGGCAGGATTTTTTAATGTTTCTTTTCTAAGTGCATCTTGAATTTTAACAGTCATACGAAACATTCTGATTTACTGTTAAACTCAGTAAACTCGAACACAAGTTCTTATTCGTATGATGCTGAGGGTTTGGGGGAAACAAACAATATATTGGCTGTCCCAAACATTGCAAGAGTAAGCTTGGTGAAATAAGAACAGCAATAAATACATTTTAAAGAAAATTTAGTTACTTGGAAAAAGTTGTGTACAGCAAAAAGATAAGTTATGATACACATTTATTCAAAATGATTATTTAGTTAAGCTAATCACATTATAACTACTGTTAGTTATTTCTTAACTTTTCATTTAAATCAGCTCTGCCCTGAATACAATTGAAATCATATCAAACTTACATTTAAAGATTATTTCTTTTACTTCTCTAATTTGAAAATTTAACTCATTTTTCTCACTCAAAAGTTCCCAGATCACATTATTTAAGAAAGCATTTTAAGTAAAAGAAACATATGTGGAAGCAAAACATGGTAATCTTCATAAGGAAGGAAGAAGGTGTTAAAAGGAACAACTAGAAAGATTATATATTCTAAAGAATTTGTTTCAGTTTCAATAAAATGCATTGTAAGCAACCTCAGCAGGAAAAATACAAAGTTCTGAACTGATACTATAGAATAATATAAGTTACTATACATTCTCAGAGTATCAGAATAAAACCCCAGATCACACAAAGATTAAACACTGATTACAGGTGTTCTCTATACCTTTTAGAGTTTGAGATAACCTGAATTTTTGCTTTTATCACAGACATATTACAAAAGGGCATTTTTGTTTGTTCACTCCTTAAAAGAAGCTTCTGCCTCACAATACATTCATCATACTGACACAGATGTCACTTAACCGTCTTCTCAAAGTCGTGTGTCTCTTTTATCACTGTGGAAAGACCTCGTATACTAATTAGGGACATTTTTTTTAAAAAAAGACACACACATACACTTGCTACCGGAAACATTAAAAGCATTCAGTGATTTTCTTCTTTTTCAGGGGGTCTGCTAAAGAACATTCATTCCAGACTTTTCACTGGATATTTCTGAGGTGTCATTTTCTTGTAAAAGTATCTCTACAGCATTGAAGTTTCCCCATTTTGAGACTTTGCATCAGTGCTGGCTAACTTATCACCTGCCCTTGACAAGCCCTTAAACTGAGTTACACCACAGGCTGGTATTTTGGCACCTCAGCTGTATGAACTGTTTGCACTCCACAAACAATCCTATCTGGCGCAAACTTCCATGTGTTTGCTTCAAGACAGAAAAGGAATTGCTCTGTGATCAAGCAACAAAAACTGGCCCATCATTGATAAGTTCTGAAATAACTCACTATGACCTTCCTCCCCCTCCAAAATAGTGATTTTTTTTTTTTTACATCATACATCCCGCTCCTCTTCTTGCTCTGTTAAGGTGTATGATCCCATAATTTCACACACGGATGCAGTGGGAGGGAGCAGAGGAGAAGCTGCATCCCAAAAGAAAAGGTCAGAGAGGAGGTACTTACATGACTGAGGAGGAAAGATGAACTTCAGGAGCCGGGTAGAATTTCCTTTGCCCCCTCAGGTGTTTCTAATTGCCGATTAGATATCTTTTGGTTCCGCCAGCACCAGCGGAGCGTCCCCCCTCTGTGTCTCTGTCTCTCTTTGTGACTAAGGACACAGTACTCTGAGTCCCAACCTATAAATAGATTCCCAGCTCCGTGATTGATATAACAGGCAGCTGACAAGGGAGGGGGGAAAATATAAGCAGGTCCTAGGCAAAGCAGCAAATGCTGGGCTTTTGATTCCACGCTGCATCCAGAGAGGAGACCCCCACAGTCACCCGTGGGCACAGCAAAGGCAAAGTGCAAAGCAATTACTTCCCCAGCAGTGTTATAGCAACTTGAAGCAAGGGAAACAAAATGAACACAATGAAATGCATGAAACACGCACACACACACACACACACACACACATATGAGCCAGGCAACGTCAGGGTGGTCTGTGGCTTAATGAATGTTCTCCTTGCCAAGGCCTGAGACAGAGACAAAATAGACTTACGAACTGGGCATACAGATTCCAGGCCTTGGCTTTGGGAAGTTCCTCTTGTCAGAGTTGAAGAGCCACTAGACACCTGGCTCAGTTCTGTCAAAGTTAGGCAGCTCTTCTCTGCCAATCTGAGGCCCAAACCGGAGTTGACTCCATTCAAAGCATCCATGGATTAGAAGATTCCCTGCCAACATGCCAGGTCAGTGCTGAAGACTTCAGTGTTTGGGAAAGTTCCTTGCTGGACTACAACTCCCAGAATCCCCCAGGCAGCATGAGTTTTGATTTATCCCCAAAAAATGTCTTCAGCCCAAGATTAAGAATACTGAGCAGTTAGATACCAGCAGAGGACTCAGTGCTACTGAGAGTTATGGACAACTTAACAAAACCTTGAGGAGGAATTATAGTGGGGAAGGGTGAGACACCCCAAGTTTGTGTCCAATTTTTAAGATAAGTTTTAAGGATACTTTCTCACACCTACCAATAGTTAACCCCAGAAAACAGCTTATGTACCCAGTTCTCCCCAATCTCCTACCCTCTAGAGAGCATCACTCTTCTTTTGAATTTTTGTTGTTGCTGGTGTGTACCTTCAAGTCATTTCCAACTTATGGTGACCCCAGGGCAAGCCTATCACAGGGTTTTCTTCACAAGAATTTTTCAGAGGGAATTTGCCTTTCCTCTCCTCTGAAGCTGAGAGAGCGTGACTTGCCAAAGGTAACCGAGTGGATTTCATTGATTGAGTGGGGATTTGAACCCTAGTCTACAGATTCATAATCCAATGCTTAAACCACTACACCATGCTGTATACAATACTTTGCATAAATACATTGTATACATTATATAAGCTAGTGCTTTAGCATCCATTCTGTGTCCCTTGCTCATATGCTTAATACACCAGAGCGGCTGGACATTCCAACAAAGACAGCAGAGAACATGCTCAGACAGAAGTTAAGTGTACTTAATTAAGTAACTGACCTAGAATCTCAGCCATTATTTTTATATAGCACCATCATACTGTATGCTGGTCTCCTGCAGAGGTGGGCAACCTGTGGCCCTATGGTGGCATGGGAGCTTATCTTGGTTTCATATGGGCCCAATGTCAGCCTAATGTCAAAGCCTTCTAAAAGTAGTCAGGCTGTAAGAAAAAAACTCCCTTACTCTTCTCTGATTTTAGAAGCTATGCAGGTTCTGTCCCAGAATATTTAACCAAGGCCATTTCCACACCTTACCAGTTCCCAGTGACATCCTGTTGCGATCCCAGAAGCACCTTTGCCAGGATGGGAGTACGACAGGAATGCTCCCCTCCTCATCTGGCCAGCTTCCTGAGAAAGGGAGCGTGAACGATATGCACCTGCCTTCCTCAGTGCAGCTGGCCTCTTTCCCATTCTCCGCTGGCGAAGGAAGCGCATGATCACGCTCCTGCCCCTTCTGCATGCCCAGGGGTGACAGGAGCGAACTGCGGACTGCTGCCAACATATCCCATCATGGAACTGCAACACCATGTAGAAATGGCCTGAGCATAGTTAACTAAGTAGCATCTCCTGGCCCAACCTCCATCCTGCTTTATAAGACATCAGCAGCTGTGAGCGATAGAGGTCTGTTTCCTTGTTGTTTAGGGTACAGCAGACTGATGTTTCCACCTGTCTCCTACCAGAGATCTCCAGTGAGATAATCAAGCAGATTCCTTGTCTCAATTGTTCCTCACACCAGAGTTCACTCGTGGGTGGGGTGGAAGCATCAGTCTGCTGGACTCAAGTTGACAAGAGAACAGACATCTGTTGCTTGAAGTGGCTGTAAAGCAGGACCAGGGGACTTTTACAATTGTGGCAATAATGTCACAATCATGAATACATAGGTTTTGTGAATACAAATCAGTTATGGATCTGTAACTCTAAAGTATAAATTCGTTACTTCCGTACTGAATTCCAGTATACTTCACCACTGTATACTTTCTTGAAGAAACCAAAGCTTCAAAAAAGTTATAGCCCTTTAACCTTTGACTGATCACAGTCTTCCTAGAATCAAGATGATATTTGAGTAGTTTGCAGCAAAGGAAGCAACACTTCAGCCCGTGTGGAAATCACTTGGTATCACCCAAACAGAATGGAAGGGGACAGGAAGATAGATGGAAAGGCTGTAAAGCTGATAAATCACAGAAGACAGACCAGAACATTTTTTAAAATCACTGCAACTTGGGGTTATTAATAAAAACCTCAATGGACCACCTGTAAATTGGTACATTCTAATATATTTTCCTTCTCTGCGTTGATTTTTCTAGAATTAAGGTATTGGATTTTCAAGTCGCCTTTCAAGGTAAATCATCTGCCAAGAGCAGTTCACAACAGTCAATAAAACAACATAAAACCACTCAAGAACATTAAAATATTAAAATGTCATATTTATCTAGAAACCAGACATACTTTTTAAAGTATAATTTTCGCTTATTTGAAATCTGAACTTCAGCGATTTCATCCCTGCAAGTAAGAAGTGAGAATTTCAAAAGTTTTCTCCGATAGTGGAGATTATAAGAGGAGCTTTGTTTTGTTTTTGTACTTTTTTCAATATATTTCACATTTCAGTACTTTTGAGAAAAAAATGTTTTAAAAAGTTTCAAAAACAATGCTTTTGTGCAAAGTGCTCTGTCATTGTACAAAATTGTAGCTTTGTGAACAAAAAAATGACTTTTTGCTAATTTTTTTACAAAAAGTCCTGAAATGTGAAGAATGACAGTTGAATACTTTTTCTGATGATGTATTGAGATGTCCTTTCTTATAAGGTAAAGAAAATTTGTGAAGATTCGTTATATCACTAATATAGTGGCAATAAAAAGTTGCACGTGCACACCACAGTTCTTTCAAAGGCTGGCTGAAATAAAAAAGTCTTCAGTTCAGTTGCCAGTCAAGACTATGCCAGGCCTGAGATTTCCAGAGCAGAAGGAACTGAAAACATCAAATAATTCTAGTGCAGAAAAGAAAGAAAGAGACATGGGATATATAAAGGAATTTTTTATTTCTCAAATTACCCCAACACATTTCAGCCAGAAAATATTTGTATGGCCTTTCTCAGAGGAAAATCGTTTGAAAATTGATCTGCAGGAACTATACACTTTTTTTAAAATCCTGCAGGTCAGAATTCAAATCTATCTCTCTTTCTACATGTGAGATTTCAGGGCCAAAAAGACTCGGCAACAACTCTTTGTAATGTTACAAAAGGTGGGATCAGATGAGGTTACAAGGGTGATGTTACAAGGGGCAGTACACAGTGGTATCATTAAACAGTATACATTAGGAATCAATCACAGTTGCACACAGTATATCTTTCAAGCAAAAAATATCAGGCCCAACAAATGAGATCACACACACTTTTCAATGCAACACTCTCACCCTGAGATTCCTCACCTTGGAGTCCAGAGAAGTGGGGCCAGGGCCAGAAATCTCTGGACCCTAATCTTCAGAGTCCACCTTACAAAGAGGGGGCCAAAATTTTCCTGAGGGGGACATTCCATAGATGCAAAGGCATTTGAGAACACGCTTTGTCCCAGTACATGCCAATCCAAGAGGTCTCACTGAAGTCTTAAGGCTCTGGCCAATACATATAAGTGCAGCTCCTTCAAATAGCCAGCGGTCCCAAACCACTTATGGCTTTAAAAAAAAAGTTGAATACTAGTGCTATAACAGCAACCAGCAAATTTAAGTCTTACCATTGCCCTACATTAAAAATTTACAAACTGGCCGATGTTACAAACTTTCCAGCTAAGCTGTGTTACAAACTTTCAAGGGGGATTGTTTCCAAGAAGAAATTAATGTCTGTGGTGAATAACAAGTGATTATTGATAATGATAATGCTAGTGATCAAAGGAAATTAACCACTCAGGCTTATTATGGGAACTTTAAACTAACCTCCCAAAACAAAATTCAGGGTTCTTTGGATTTTGAGAGAAGGGAACTGGGTACTGAGCCAGACTGTAAATTTGTAACACTGGACAGTGCCCAAGCTTAAACCTGGTATCTACCACTTAACCCAAGTTTGTCTCTCTTGTCCTTTTTTCTCCTTTTGTCCTCACCTTATTAAACAGAGTTCAAAATCCAGAAATAGTTTGTGCTCAGTTAAATCAGCACGAAGAAGAGCAGAGAAGAGGGGCAGAACCTCTCCTTTCCCCACAGGTGTGGGCAAAAGCAAACTGCAGAAGCCTATCCTAGCTTGTCTTCTCTTCATCATTAATAACTTTTGCCATCTTGGCAATATGGATGTTGCTTGGCCACTCACATCCAGGTTTCATCTGTGAAATGTTGCTTGGGGTGCACTACCTCTCAGTTCAGTGAGGAAGTCTGTGATCTATGTAGCTTTTTGGTGTGTTCTCCTGGGCTAACTGCAGACTGGCAACTACAAGCCCCCACTTCCTCTTTCATAGGATTCTTTGGCCAGAATTTTGTTGGGGAATTATGTCTTCATAAGTGGATTGATATCTGCAGGAATTAGAATTGGGCATTCCACATCATCCATATGCAGTGAGGAGCTGCTACACCATTACTATGTAGCAGAACTGGAAAAGTGACCATTGCACAATGGGACTAATGCACAATGGGAATGATATACAACAGGATGTGCATTGCATTGGTCCTGATGCACACCAGCCACCACTGCGCATTGTCCAGTGTCCTGTCATGTGTCTTTACAATTCCCTAACAGGGTTTCTTAGTATATTTGCTACACAGCATGGATTCTGCCATTTCTTTTTATGTTGGAGTAGACATCCATCAAACTGAAAGCGCCCTCAAATACAAATCTCATTTGTGTCCTGCTACAACATCAGACCAAAACCATCCTCGTGAAACTGTAGATCAGCCATATCTCCAAGAAGTTTGGCTGTTTAATTCTTTAAATGACATGCGCAAAGTCTATAGACTGTATAGGGCCTTCAGATTCACAGGGTGGGCCCCAGACTGCCTGGACCCTCCTCAGAAATCCTTGACACAGCAAGCCAAAAAAAAGGGGGAAGGTTCAGTAATGTCTGCAGAAGCCTCTGGGTTGGGGTAGGTATGAGTGGTCATTCAAATGCTATTGGGAACAAACTTTTTGGGATGGTGCAAAATACCCTATTTTGAAGAAAACTTAGAAGTGATTGACCAGCCATTTCCTCTTCTTTCTTTCTTTCTTTCTTTCTTTCTTTCTTTCTTTCTTTCTTTCTTTCTTTTAGGCTATTTCAGGCCTTTAAAGGTACAAGTCCTTCCCACCCTGTGAGAATGGACAAAAACAGGAAGGAGGGGCTTAAACTTGTTCCTGCACAGCTAGAGCCCAGAGAACAGACTAAAAAGACACATTGGTCACAGTCTTTCCCACTGCACTGAGATGTATCATGTTTCCATTTATATTACAACCATTGTCTGAAATGGACAATTGCACCCTCCAGAGGCTTTGGAAGCACAACTAGCCATTTTTTACACTGGATATCTTTTTTTTTTTCCAGTATGAGAATGTCAGAGATTCATGCACAGCCCACTGAGGTCTTGAGGGGAGGGCAGACGTGGCCCCTGGATCCAGCAAGATTGCCCACTCTTGCTTTACAGCATCTTATATTTGTGAGGAGAATTTCAACAGCTACAAATAGATTTATCTTTTATCTTTCATGGCTGCTCTCTATAGGCTCATCAACTAGGCAGCTAGAATTTCTGTTACAAATCCAGGTCACAGATAGGCAGCTTGGTCTTTTGCAAGGGGGAGGCATTTGTAATGTATGTTTCCATGAGTAAAGGTTTCTGAGTAAAAGGTCTTCCTCCATAATATTAAAGGAGGATGAAAAAAATGCCACATTTTCCTATATAGCCTCAGGTATCAGGAAACAAAAAGGGAAGGAGAAGTTTAAAAGTATGTCTGGAAGGAAAAGCTGAGGACTTTTTTTGGACTGGCCTAAGGGAAATCAAGCTGGAAGCATTAGGAGGTTTCATGCTCTCGGTCTGCCCCATCAAAATGCACAGGTCAAAATGGTGAAGTTGATTATTCTATCCAGACATGACACTTTGTTTCTTGTGATGTGGAGGAAATTTCAGGTTCACAACCTTCCCACTAATTTAAAATGCATCAGCATGTGTTCTCAGAATGGTGCTTCTTAGTAACTCTTAACCAGAACTCCTTCCTATTACATTTGGCTATTTTCATACATAAAGTGGCACTTTGCACATTATATGAGAGATGTGCACCTGTGATTTAAGCGTGAAGGCAACAAACCTGCACTTGCACAGGTATATGGGCTGCAGTTGACTCTGGGTGTTTGCATTCAATGGTAAACCTGAGTTTGTATCTGTATAATGTGTGAAATGCCCTCAGATGTTGCATATTAGTTTAACATTTTAGGTGCTATTTTTTTCAATGAGGCTAATTAAAGAAAGGAATAAACTACAAGACAATCAACTAAGGTATAGAGCAGCAGAGCAGAAACAATCAGTTTTGGGGGCGGTAGCTGTGTCAGTCAGTCAAAGCAAACTAAGGTCCTTTCTGCACTACACTGTTATAGCACTATTATTCCATTTTCAACATCCTATGGAATCCTGAGGTTTGCAGTTTAGGGAGGGGCATTTAGAATTCTCAGCCAGAGAGCTCTTTGGCCTCAGTAAACTACAACCCCCAGAATTCCACA
This sequence comes from Iguana delicatissima, assembly GCA_948472985.1. NCBI lineage: Eukaryota > Metazoa > Chordata > Lepidosauria > Squamata > Iguanidae > Iguana > Iguana delicatissima. Next base: position 652,995 of record CAOKZL010000868.1, read on the forward strand.
GGATGTTGAAGGTGGAATAACAGCACTATAGCAGAGCGGTGCAGTGCAGTGCAGTGCAGTGCAGAAAGGCCCTAAGTTTGTTCTGTCACAGCAGACTAAACTGCTGCCAGAGTTAATTTGATGGTACCTTAAGGACTAACAAATGTCAACGTGGCAAAAGCTTTCATGGACTACAACCCCCCAACAAATCCCAGTGGTGGTGAAGTGGGCTCCAGTATGTACAAGTTTATGTTGAATTGAACCTATTAGTCTTTGAAGAGCCCCTAGGCTGGGGTATGATGGGGGTAAGGAAATATAAACTGATGGGCAGCACATGTACTGTTGCCATGTACAAAAAAAGGTAAGGACTGAGAGACAGAGAAAAGCACAAATCTGAAATGATTGAACCATCCTTGGTTCACATGTCAATGTGAAACCTTCACTAGAGTCAATGGAACCACCAACTGCAATAACAATTCCTAGGGCTAGAAAAAATGGTTACGTTGACAGAGGGAGGAAAACTTTTATACATCGTCAGCATAAGGAGAAGAATTTACCTGCTACCAGAGTGATTATTTGAGACACTCACTGTGGTCTGAGCATTAGACTATAGCCCTGGAGACCAGGGATTGATTCCCCATTTGGCCATGGAAACTCACTAGGTGACTTTAGGCACATCACAGCCTGCAGAAAACCCTGTGATAGATTTGCTTTAGGGTCACCATAAGTCAGAAATGATTTGAAGGCACACAGCAACACAACAACAACAACACTAACAACAACAACATAGTGACTATTTAATGGCTTCTGGCAAGTTAGGGTCCTAAAATCTTCTTTCGATTGGCAAGGGGGAACTTTAGCATTCTTCTGTGCTGTCTTCAGAAATCTGGGGAACCAAAACAGTGGCAGAGTTCTCCATGCCACAAAGCAGGTCTTTAAATATAACCAGCTGGACCAAGTGGCTAATACACACTACAGTCAGGTTACCACTTTGTAAATGATCTTCTGCATTTATCCTGCACCTTTTAACACATAAAAATCATAGGTTGGAAGGACCAGAAGGGCCATCTAGTCATACCCCTGCCATGCAGGACACACCATCAAAATACTCCCAAGAGATAGTCATCCAGCCTCTGTTTAAAGACCACTAAAGGAGAATCCATCACCCTCCAAAGAGGTCTATTTCACTGTGGAACAGTTTTTACTGTTAGGAAATTCTTCCTAATGTTTAGGCTGCATCTCCTTTCTTGCAATTTGAATCCAACAGTTGTGTTCTATTCTGTGAAGCACCTGAAAACAAGCTTGTTCAATCTTCAACATGGTGTTCCTTCAAATATTTAAAAACAGCTATCATATCACCTCTGTCTTATCTTCTCCAAACTAAACATTCCCAGTTCTCTAAACCAACAGTTCTTAACCTGTAGTGCATGGACCACGGGGGTCACAATGCCCTAACAGGGAGTCAACAAAAGCTTGAAGAAATATTTTGAGCTTTTACAGTGTTAGAAGGAAGGAAGGAAGGAAGGAAGGAAGGAAGGAAGGAAGGAAGGAAGGAAGGAAGGAAGGAAGGAAGGAAGGAAGATGGACAGGCAGAGTGATAGTCACACACGGATCTCAAAGAGCAGGAGTCTTTTGCCACTCATAGACAACATTTGTACAAAGTTTCATTACAATATCTCAAATCATTCAATAGTATTTTAAAAACATTTGATGCACTTTAGGATTTTAAATCTTAAGTTTTGGTGGTCTACAGCAACAAAAGATATTTAAAGTGGGTCCATCATAGAGAAAAAATTAAGAACCACTGCTCTAAGCCATTCCTCATAGAACTTGATTTCCAGACCCCTTATCATATTGGTCACCCTCCTCTGGACATGTTCCAGCTTGTCAATATCCTTTTTGACTTGTGGTGTTGAGAACTAGACACAGTACTCCAGGTGAAGCCTGACCAAAGCTAAGTAGAGTGGTATTATAATATTGCTTGATCTGACCACTCTACTCCGGTCGATGCAGCCCAGAATTGCATTGGCCTTTTTGACAGCTGCAACACATTGTTGACTCATATGAACCTTGTGTTCTACTAAGACCCCAGATCTTTTTCACATCCACTATTGTTATATCTGCTGCCACTCATCCTATATTTGTACGTTTCATTTTGTCCTGCTTATGTGTAATAGCTTACAACTATCTTTGTTGAAATTCATTCTGTTAGATTTAGCCCAGCAATCCAATCTATTACAGTCATTTTGAATTCTGATCCTATCCTCTTGGGTATTTACTATCCCCCCTAATTTGGTGGAGACCTAGTGTGGTGTGGCGGTTTGAGCATTGGGCTATAACCCTGGAGACTAGGCTTCGATTCCCTGCTCCTTTGGAAACCCACTGGGTGACCTTGGATGCATCATACACTCTCAGTCCCCAGAAAACCTGGTGATAGGTTCGCCTTAGAGTTGCCTAAATTGGAAGCAATCTGAAGCCACACAATAACAACTACTACTACTACTGCTGCTGCTGCTGCTGCTGCTGCTGCTAATTTGGTGTCATCTGCAAATTTAATAAGTACATTCTCTATCAATCATTGAAAAGACATTAATAAATATATTGAACAACAATGGGCCCAGGATCAAGCCCTATGGCACCCCACTAGCCACTTCTCTATAGGATGAAGAGGAATTATTGATGAGTACTCTTTGAGTTCAACCACTTACAAATCCACCTAACAGCAGCATTGTATAGCCCACATCTGGCTAGTTTGTCTGTAAGAATTTAATGAGGGATCCTGTCAAAAGCTTTACTGAAATCAAGATATACTACATCCACAGGATTCCCCTGATCAATGAAGATTCTAACACCATCAAAAAAAGAGATAATATTAGGCCAGCATGACTTGTTTTTGAGAAACCCATACTGACTCTTATTAATCACAGTAGTCCTTTCTAAGTGCTATGGGAGGACCTAGGAAAGAGCCTTTTCTGCCACAGTGGCTCCCCTTGGAGGCTTGATTGGTGTCAATGCTTGTGTCATTCAGGCAGCCAGCAGAAACATGGCTTTTTACTAAAATCTGTGGGACATAACTAATTCCATTCAAATTTGCACATGCTTTTAATTTGTTATAGGCCCTTTCCACACCCTACCTTCTTGTGTGGTCCTCCAGTGGTGATCCCAGCAGAGGCTCTGCTGGGAAGGGAGCATGACGAGAGTGTCCCCTCCATATCAGACCGGCTCCCTGTGGAAGGGAGCACAATGGACATGCCTCTTCCTTCTGCAGTGCAGCAGGGTACTTTCCCAGGCTGCACTGGGGCAAGAAGGGCTGCCATCATGCTTCCTGCCCTTCCACAGGATAGGTAAATGTGGGATGCTGGTGCAACCATGAGTAATGACCCACCAGTGATTTAATCCGCAATCACACCACCTGGGGATGGGAGAGGAGTAGGATCACGATGACATCATGCAGAGGCATCGTTATAGTCCTGCTCCTCTCCCGTCCCCATGCTGGGATGGGAGGCTACTGCGGAAAGGGCCATAACCTGTTGCAACTGGTCTCAAAATATCTTGGCTGGAATCCTGTTAGGTTCTGACATCCTCCTACGTGGACTTATGTTTGCAGGAATTAGAACTAAGCATTTCCATAACGTCCATGTCTAGTAAGAAGCTGCTGTCACATTACTACATAGGGGAGCCACAAAGTGACCGATGCACATTGGCCCCATTGTGCATTGGAGCACCAGCTAGGAAGTGGTGATGTGCATCAGTGAATCCCAATGTGCACTGAGACACAGTTGCCAGTGTCCTGTTATACACCTTTCCAATTCACTAACAGGGTTTCTTAGTGCCTCTGTTATGTAGCTAAATATATGTAAAGTGACAGAGGATCCCTGGGTCTTGATTATAATTTATCAAATTGTTTAATATCCCTTGGTCATCCATATGTGTTGAACTCCAGCTCCCACAATTCTTTATTTGGTGGAGTTCATGGGAGTTTCAGGGCAAAACATTTAGCAGCCCCAAAGTTCCCCCCACTGATATAACCCATAGTTTGTGGCAGAGTTTTAACTGGAGCTTGTAACTAAGCTTTACGTCTCTGCCCAGCTTCTAAGCTCCCTCCTCTGCTTTCAAGAACAGAGGGAATCCTCCCCACCTTTTTATTTTGATATTAGCTAACATTTTCATCTATTCTGTTTACTTACTGAAGACTCAAGCAGCTACAACAAGGGGACGCAATGCTTCTGTTAGATTATATGCACAAGTAACAAGTAACACTGGAATTTTCCAATCTTCTGCCTGGATAAGGCCAGTGAGTTATCTGGCAATATGTTTTTCCTGGCTCCTGACCAGATTAAAAGGCCAACTGTAGGAAAGAACCCAACTCATGACACCTTAGAAAGGGAGTAAAACTGCATTAAAGGAGGATGTGGCTCACAGTTTAATATGCCCATACCCTGCTCCCAACCCTGTCTTAGAAAAAGACAGATTTTGTCCAGACAATATAGTTAAATTAAGATCTTTTTAAATACTGTCTCACACCTCTGTGGAAATTCTTCAAGACACCATCAACCAACTACCTTGCCTTAACTTTCCAGTATGTGCATATTAAGACAGTCCTTTAAAAAGAAAATACTGTAAGCCTGTCTACACACCACCAAAGTATAAAGTTACCTGAAATAAATTACCATAAAACCACACGACGTTAAGCTAGGCTTGATGTTCAGGATTGTCTCAGGCCCTGAGTTTTCAGATCCAAAACCTGAGACCTAGGCCCTTTTTGCACAGCATTTGCCATGCGAAAGAGCCCCTCGAGCATCGCGCGATTGTGAGGAGCGATCTGCACAATGCACTCACAGTCGGGCGACGCTCGGGGGCCTGGCAGGCGCCTCTCGTGCACTTTTTCATTTTTGGCTTTCAGCCAAAAATGGTGCACGATCACGCATTGCTCCAGGGCCCCATGCACACTTGCCATGCATGCAGAGCCTCTGGAGCCGCGGTGGTCGTGCTTCCTGTCCCAGCGCAGCCTGGGAGCTGCGCTGCAGAAGGAAGAGGCGGGGTTCTCACGCTACCTGCTCGGGAGCAGGCAGCTTGTGCGGAGCTGAAGCAGCGGGGACGCAAGAGCTTCTTGCTGGAGGCTGCTCGTGCAATCCCCACACCCCAGCGCCGAAAAAAGGTGCATTGAGGAAAGGGCCCTAGAGATGGGCCCCAATCACGTCATTAAGTTTTGTGCATTAAATGCCAAGCAGAGTTGCCCCCCTGCTTGAGGAGATGGAAGAAGGAACATTTAATCTACCTTACTTGGCATGAGATTCTGTCTGATCTTGGAAGCTAAGTAGGGTCAGCCCTGGTTAGTACTTGAATGAGAGACCACCAAAGAATACGAGGTGCTGTAGGCTGTATTTCAGAGGAAGGAACTGGAAACCACCTCTGACTATTCCTTGTTTAAGAAAACCCTATGAACTTTATGGGGTCACTATAAGTCGACAGGCAACTTGAAGGCACATATACACACACTGTTTTCTAGCCAGAAGGTAGATACAGAGCAAAGCAGACAGTGAGCACCAAAACAACTGGGAGGAAAGCAGGAACCTAACTAATAGCCCTCCCTCCACACTTTCAGGTTTGACCTTCACAGATTTGATTATTCACAAAGTGTGCATGTGCCTTCCCCTGCCCCCCCCAACCATTCTCCTCGTCCCATTCCCTTGTGTTTTGCTGGGCACGGAAAAGAAGGGCAAATGCCTGGACAAAAGGCAGGGAAATTGGGAGGGAGGCACACACGTACCTTCCTTCTTCCCTCCAGAGCTCCCCCTCATATTCCCCTGCCTCTGACCCCAGCGCTGAGAACTTGTGAGAAGGCAAAAGGCAAGAGAATGGAGGGGAAGGCTTCCACAAGCCTTCCGTCTCCCCTCTGAATAGCCCCTCTCCCATTCCCTTGCCTCTAGCCCCGGCACTGAGAACTCATGAGGAAGCAAGACATAAAGGAATGGAGAGGAAGGCCGGCACAAACTTTCTATCTCCCCTCTGGAGTTCCCCCACATTCCCTTGCCTCTGGTCCTGGCATGCAATAGGTCAAAGAATGGGAGAGGGGAGCCCCAGAAAGGAATGGGAGGGGGACCACAGGGGGGAGTTATTCACAGTTTTTCTACTTTCGTGAGGGTTCTGCACCCCAAACCATCATGAAAGTAGAGGGGCCACTGAAAATACAGAAACACCGCCCCAAGAGTCTTTTCAAATACAGCAACAAATCAATTAATCCTTGCAAATTGTAGCAAGCTGTCATTCTTCTAGATGAGCCAGAGATTTGTATCCAGTTGCTTCCTCTTGCCTAGAGCTGAGTCCACCACAACTGAGACCCACCTGGAGATGACCCACAAGAACCAGAGACTTGTGTCCAGCCCCTGAGATCTGGCTGCTATACCTTAACCTACAGACATATTCAGTTCATTCTACTTTATGATCACTTCTTTTACACTTACCTTTTCCTTACAGCCATGCTTACAGTAAGCTGCCCAAATATTGCCTTCTATTTACATTTGTCCAATGTAAGGATATTTATGATTACCTTTTTGCTTGCACTAACCACCACTCACCACTACACTCCAGTGCAGGCCAAGGCATTAGTAGAGCAGTTTTCCAACAAGTACATCTGAGATGTGTTGAAGGTCAGGCTCAGAAAAGGAATCTGGTTTCATGTTCTCAATAACCTTGGAGATGCAGAGTGGGGAGGAGCATGTCTTAGGTTGTTCTTGTTCTTTTAAGTAAACACCTATTGTAAAAAGGTTGCAAGCAAATTCTGATAGCAGAGGGGAAAGTGGAAAGACAAAGAAATTTAAATGTTAGAACAATTCTGATGCCAGAGCAAATAGGGGCAAAAAACATGCAGCTTATGACAACTTGCTTGTACATTATAAAATTAAATTTCCTTGAAGAATTAAAAAAGGTTAATATCTGAGATGAGTTTGAATAAGTGACTACAGATCAGAACCTGAAGCCAACACTGAGGTTGGATTAGCCCACCAGAAGAAAACAGATCAGCTTCTAAATAGAAGTTTGACTTACTTCTACTTTCATTATGATTATTTTAATACAGCATTTTTATGTATTCGCATTGCTTTTATGTGGGTAACTGTAACTATATCTTGGAATACCATATAACTGAGTCCAGTGGCCAGTTATGCTACAGGCAGGGCTGCAGGAAACACTCATTCTTTCCAAATTTTTAGCAGGTTTTACCACATCCTCACTTCCCAAATCAATGAACAAACTGGAACAGATTTGTGCACCAATATTTGTATTTTTCTATGTACATTTGTGAAACCTGGGCAGTGAAGGAAGCTGACAGGAAGAGAACCAACTTATTTGAAATGTGGTGTTGGAGGAGAGTTCTGCAAATACCATGGACTGCCAAAAAGACAAATAAATAGGTCCAAGAGCAAATCGAGCCTGAACTCTTTCTAGAATCCAAAATGACTAAGCTGAGGCTTTTCATGAGATGATACGAATCATGAGAAAAGAGAATAATACTTGGTATGGTAAAAAGCAGTAGGAAAAAATGAAGATAGCATTAGAGATGGATAGACTTGACCAAGAAAGCCACAGCCCTGAATTTGCAAGTCCTTAGCAGGGCTGTTGGTAACAGGTTATCTTGGAGGTCTCTAATTCAGGGACTCACTATCAGTCAAAGACAACTTAACAGCACTTAAACAACCACCACCACCACATACCCAACACTATAGCTCTTATTCAAAAATGCACACAAAAATATATGAGGCAAGTACATACAAATATCCATTCACTATGGAAATGAATAGTGAGAATAACATATGTAAAGACACAATATCCATGTGAAAATAGCATGCAAAAATATGTACAATTGGAAAAGGCACACACAGACTGAAGCTAATTGAAAAAGGTACAGAAAAAATGTTGAGCCAACATGGTATAGTGGTTTGAGTGTTTAACTAGGACGTCAGAGACCAGGATTCAAATCCTCATTGGCCATGGAAAACCACTGGGTGATCTTGAGCAAGTCATACTCTCTCAGTCTCAGAGGAAGGTCATAAATCTTGCCAAGAATAAATCTGAGTAAATCTTGCCAAGAAAACCCTGTAATAAGGTCGCAATAGGATCACAAGAAGTCTGAAGTGACTTGAAGACACACAACACCAGTAGAAAAATGCATACATTAGAAGCACACATATCAAAATGTACATATTTTTGGTGTGGGTCTTTACAAACAAAGTTTGTAAACTGATATGGAATTGGGACAAATGAAACTGATAGCTAGAAAAATAAGAAAGCTTTCTATTCACACCTCAGTGAGCATCAGTACAGCACCAGTGCTATTTCAGCAAACACAGCTAATGGATGTTGTATGGTGGGGAGATCAAGGGAGGCTCTGGATACATAAAAATAACTTCCTCTGCACTGTATAGATAAATGTATATAGTAGAAAACAATGTCTTGCTTGAATTATTTTCAACTCTGTTGCCTTTTTTGGTTGAAAACTGGGGTGGACAGTAAGCAAATACATTTTTTCTGCTTTTCCTATCTTGGTTTCCTTGATATTTTAATTTTTGCCCTCTCTTTTCCCCATCTTTCACCACTTCTGCTAAGCTCTTGTGATAGGCAAGAAGGCTTGCTTCAGTCAGCTTCCCTCCTTGATATCCTAGCTTTCCTCTCCTAAATTCATTCCCACTTCTTCTCCCTCCTCCTGCCATCACATCCTCCCTCCTCTTGGTCTGTTTCTCACTCACTTCCCTCCTCTCTTTATTTTGGCCCACAAGCAAATGCACTCACATGTCAAAAGCAGTGGGAAGTAACCTAATTAATAGTCATTTGATAGACTAACCACCCCTGTTGTCCCACCGGCAATTCAACAATCTGCTCTGCAGTCAGGGAAATAGATCCACACTCATTAAACAGAACTCTGGGAATTTTGGGACAAAAGGAGCTGGGAATCCCATCTAGGCACATGTTTTTCATGCTGTGCGGACAATGGCACCCCACACACTTCCCAGCTCTGCATTTACAGCTTATTTCCTCAATGTAACTGTTTGTCTTAGCTTCTCTTCCTAAGAATAATGCTACTAAGAGCTTGATTTAAACATTGATTCAGCAAAAAAAAAAACCTGACAACCAGCTCATGCTGTGCTGTAATTGTTGTTGCTGCTACTGGTGGTGGATTGGCTGCTGTCATCCTTTTCTTCTGCTACCTTGGGGTGGGACTCAAATGGACCTCCCAAAGCTATTGGACAGCAACTCCCAGCATTCTGCTACCCCAAAAGTGAGGGACTTCTTGAGGTCCTCCAGCAGTACCCGCAACTCTGTGCAGAAATAGGGAATTAATTGGTTCTATTTAAGAAGGCTGAAAGAGGCAGGGCAACTAGCAGGATCTTTCCACCAGTGTCCATGGGATCCTTGCAGAAAACCCAGCCAAAGATTTAAAAGTAAACTAAAAATGTTTTAGTTCATGCATGCGTGCAAGATTCAGATAGTCATGCACTCACACAAGAGCTAACTGAATGAAAGAAAGGAAAGTTATGGATAGCAAAGCTTAAGTTTTTGGGCAATAATTACCAATCCAGAAGAGCAGTGATGTGGCTTAGACTTGCATCTAAGGCCAGTACAAATCAGCATTCAGAGCGACATAGTGATGTTCAGCATTTGAGGTACTGCAACTAAATGGTTGAAATTAAGGATTTTTATACCCAAAATCTACTTGGAGGGCATATGTGTAAATGGCTCTCTGTCTGAGCAAGCAATAGAGTTGCAGAGAGAACAATAAGGTCCAGACTGCATTGACGATGTTAGGTGACAAGGAATTAATGGCTATCACCACATTCAGCCACATGATCCCAGTGTTCTTATTAAGGGGGCCAAGTTGATCAACGATCGCCTTGGCCCTGGTGACTTTCCGGGGACCCTGGTATCTATTTCTTGGGTCTCCTCCTCTGCCTCGTCCTCCCTAGCAGTCACTCTTCTTCTAGTCATGGACCTGGTTTTGACTGGATGAATGGGGCACTATTATCCACCCAGTCCAGGTTGCAGGAGTGAGTTGCCATTGCGTCCTCAGACAGCGGCTCCCTGAGGGCGGCAATGGGGAGTAAAGGGAGAAACTCTGGACAGACTGCTGAAATGACAGCCTGCCAAGTTTGCAACTCCTTTTCTAAGTTTCCACCCAATTCTGGCAAGCAGTATGTCTCACAGCCTCCTGCTGTTCTTTGAACTGCTTCGCCATGAATTTGGCTGCAGTTTTAGATTGGGCCAGTTTTTCCTCCGATACCTCGGCCTGCTCCTTCCAAGTCTGTGCTTGGAGGATCACCTCACAATGTTTTTGGGACATGGTCTGCGCGACGGACACTAATGTTAATTTGTCCGCCTGCACCACCTCGTTCTCGGCGTGAAGCCGGGCATTCTCTTTAGACATTTCCTTGATCTGAGCTTTGGCAGCCACAAGAGCGCTCGAGGCATCCTGCACAGCGAGCCAAAGTCCCCACACTGCAAGGGCGTCCTTGGAAGGCCCGAAAGGGGTCTTTGCAGTTCTAGCCTGGAGGTAAGCCTCCCGCAGGGTGGAAAAGGAGTCGGAAGTCTGGAAGCTGGAATCCTTCCAAGGGCATTTCCCTTTATGGAGGACCCAACGTTCCAGCTTTCCAGCTACCTTCTCCTCCTGCATGAGATTCTTCACCTCCATGCTGGTTCTTAAAACTTCCGTTCCTAACCAACTCAGGTGGAACCGGGCCTGTAGTGATGGGGAGGATCACTGAGATCCCTGGGGAATACTAGGGAGATGAACTTTATGGAACCTACTTTAGGAAAGGGGGTTAGGAGCCAATCTACAGCTGCCCAAAGTGCCCTTTTGCCTTCTATGAGCCAGGGCTGGCTACCCGTACTCTAAGCAAAAGGTAGGGACTCGATCCAGGGACGGGGAGGACAACTCCGGTCCTTTGGGGAAAACCTTCACTTAGACTCCACCTAAGCTGAAGGGAGAACATGAGCCCTGAGGGAACTCTAATTGTGCTGCCTGGCCAAGCAGCACAGAGAGAGGGGAATGGAACCTGACTGGATCATCCCCAAGTTAGTTTTTCGGGTGACGGGCGCCTTCCTCTACCTCAGGAAAACTTCTAAAACCCTGATTCAGGCTGGGAATCACCACCTGCACCTACACTTCCTGCAATCCGGGACTCACCACCTGTGTTCCTGCTACTACAGGGCTCACCACCCATTTCAGCAAATTCTGTGGGACTCACCACCCGCATGTTCCCACAGTGTGGGATTCACCACCCGCTTCATTTCTGGACCTTTCCCACAGTCGTGTTTGCCTACTCTACAGTGAGTGTGTGGGTTAACCTGGCCTAACACCTAGCACTCAAGATCCCAACCCACGATAGACCCAAGTTAGGGAGAGATTCCCGGGATAGCTTGTGTACAGCCTTTGCTATCTGCTGTGATTCACTGCTACACTAGTGACCATGTAGGGGCGGATGCCATATACAAACCAAGATAGAAAGGGGGAGAGATTCCTAACCCCAACAGTAGCCCTGTGACTCACTTACTCCACAATCCCATACACATGTGTTCCTAGCATTCTAGGCTTTTGGTTGGCCGTTCCCTACATCAGCACTGACCTTCCCTGCATGGGTTGTGACTTCCACTCAGATTAGGGGTACCAGGGCTGCCTGCATTCTCCACCACTCTGTTACCATGACTTCTGGGGGTCCCTTGGGGGACACCTTGATTTGCTCCAAGTTATAAAAGTTATGGAAATTAGAAGAGCACTGGCATTAGCAAAATGAGGGGCAAGGTAATCCAGCGGGATCTTTTACCCATCTTTACAGGGTCAGGCCAAGCCAAAAAGCCAGACAAATGTGTTAAATAAATGAAATTTATTAAATAAATATATTATCATGCACCAACGCACTCACTCACTCACACACATAAGGCCTGTTGAGAAGGAAAAGAGATGGAAAATGGATAGGTGATATAGCAAAGGGAATGTAGAGGCAGTGATACTGCACCTATCCTGAAGTCTTCAGTCCAGGAAGCAGTGAGAAGAACGGAGCTCAGCAAAGAGACAGCTGAGGGGATCACTCAACTAACAGAGTGTCAGTCTGCTAGCATGATGGGGAGTTCTCCAAAGAGACCCTCAAAAACCAGGACTACTTATAGGGCAGAACGTACCTCAAGGGCAGGCCCTCTCCCAGGAAGAACAATGGCCAAAACAAAGGAAGGAATGCCATACAATGGCAAGTGGGTTGCAGTATTGTTTCAAGTAGGGTTGGAGTATTGTTTTATGTAGATGGACCTCACCTTATAGGATTTTTCCAGAGTCAAAGTTGCTCAACCGGGGGAAACACGTAATCCCCTCAAGTTGGCTATTCTTGGCTGAGGACCCTTTGTTTATGAGGATGTGTATAGCCTGAGGTCTCCTTGGGCTACGCGACTGGGGATTTTTCTGATCTTGACCTGTTTTTGGTTGTTTGATCTCTTTGCCTACGTGCCCACCCGGGCAACCTCTCTGGCATGATGGGCATATTTGATATCAAATTTATATCTCCCTGGGAAGAGGTATACCAGTGGGGTAACAATTTATCCTTATTTGTTAAACTTATTTGAACGGCATACTCTGTGCCACTGCAATAGATCCTTAGGTTATCGTACTTAAAGACATCACCCAGGGCTTCTCCTGTGATATTTGAAGGGATCATACCTAGGTCTCAGGTTTGGGCCCTGAAATCTCAAGGCCTGGGACCGTCTTGACCTGGCAACCTTATACGGTCAGAGGTGCAGGTGTGGGGAGGGGTAGTAGTTGCAGTCTTGCCAGGTATACCTCTTGAGCACCCTCTTCCTACAATTTCCTTTTGTCAGAAAGCAGAGCTTTGTTGTCTTTGCATGTGTCCTGGCCTGTACCTCCTAACTAACTTGGTGCCCTTCACTGCATTGGAAGATATTGTGCAGGAGCTGGCACCAAAATAAGATTTGACCAAGGGCAGCCCATGGATTTATTGCTACAGGAGTGGTGAATTCACTCTCTGTTCTACAGCTGTATGGGAACTCTCCTGGTGCCAAATCTCTTTTTTGGAAGAGAGTCCTGGCTCCTGAACAACCCAAAGCAGCTGAAGGAGCATCAGTCACAAAGCTGAGAGTGGAATCACCACCCTGTGTCAGGAGATCTTCAGCTGCACCTGGATTTGACTGCTATGCCGTTTTGGTTTCTGAAACATAGAAATATAAGGAGCTACCTTATATGGAGGCAGTATTTGGTCCTTCTAGCCCAGTAATGTCAAATCTAACTGGCAGGAGTGGCTTTTCAGGGCTTCAACTAGGATGCTCTCCAAGCCCTACCTGGAGATCCTGCTATTTCCTTATGGGTCTCCTGTCCATGTACTCATCAGGCCCAACCCTGCTTAGCTTCTGAAATCAGATGAGATCAGATGTGCTCAAGGTGGTATGATAGGAAGTGCCATCTTGTCCCTTTATCTCAAAGAAGAAAATATCTTGAGCTAGCCATCACAGCTACAGGAGCCCTGTCCTCTTTTGTATCTGACTGATGTTCACTGACTAGACCTGCCATGTCTTAATCCAGGCCTGCATTTGTTGTACTGCTCCATGTCCCCCATCAAGCTTTAGCCCTTTTCTTCTGAGTTTCATGTTTCAGCACATCCTTCTTTGGCATCTCTTCGTTGTCCTTTCACTTCCCTGGTTACCTATCCCCACTGGCCTCAGCCCTCCCTTCTTCTTCCTGCCTGCCCACCCACCCCCATGCTTGAACCTCATCTCAATACACAATGTATTTTATCATATGATGAAGTCTTTCATCTACTACATAAGGCTCTGGCCACAATGAATGGAGAAAAGGCCAAGGAAAGGAATTAAGGGAGAATTTACAGGAAGGTAAGAGAGAAAGATGGAGACAGAGGAGTAGGTATAGGAAGGGGAGAGAGAGGGGCCATAAATTCCCTTCTAATTCCAAATAATTCCGATTACACGGATGAGTAGTTTTCAATCAGAAAGATAATCTCAAAGATAGATGGCAGGATAATTGCTCGTCGGCGCGACGTAAATATTGTGTCGTTTCTATTAATCTCAGCGAATCGGGTGTCAGAGTTGTCACTCATTCATCAAAACAAATTAAAAAAAACATATTAAAAAGAGAGAGATGCCAGGGAGAAGGGAGGGGGATGTGTATCCAACCAACAGCAAGAGTGCCGAAGGCTCAGTAATGAATGTTGCTTACTTGCTATTTGTATTTTTTATTTTAGAGAAGGCTGAGGTAACCAAGGCTGTAGGTCTTTATTAACCTTCCAGTTGAAATGGAAACAGCGGCAAATGCATGCCGGAGAAAGGGATAAGTCACTGCAAAGCAAGGCAACAGTCACTGCAAGTGGGATAAGAACCAATTGCAAGCCAAGTGCAGTGAACAGCTCCTTTCAGAATAGGTGCTTCCAAATCTGAATATGGGGTTTTTAAGACTTTAGGGGAAAAATATATTCAGAAGGGCAGTAACTGAAGAAGAGAAACTCAAATGTGTAAAACAATAAAAGAAAGGTACGACAAAGCTGCCCCACCCTTCTTTTTCCCATGCAAAAGCAGTTGTTTAAGGCCGCAGAGTTTTGAAGGGAGTGCCAATTTCCTGTGTTTGTTTTCCATATCTCTCTACCCTCCAGATAGATTTTTTTGGAATTCCTAGATTTTCTACCTGTGCTTTCTAATTTAATTTTGGAGATCTATATAACATTTACTTCATTTTTTTTTCTATTCCCATTTCCCAGGTCAGTTTAAATTAGTCCAATATTTTCTGGGATAAATTGTATCTCTACTTGAAATGTTTGTTTCTCATTCTAGCTAAGATGGCTGCCACCCATAAACATAGCTATTTTTTCCAGGACAAAGATTTAATAGAAATCAAGCAAAGGTAAAAAGAACGCTAGCATTAAACAACATCTTTCTAATACTAAAGTAATGTAATGTTGTTAGAGCACTTTAGCACTTTGACTACAACTCCTGAATAATAATAAATAGAGGGCTCAGTGGAAATGGATGAAAATCCATTTTTGAAATGCATCATGAGACTGGATGTGACATGTGATCCAAGGAGGGGAAGAGGAAGGAAACCAGCATATCTCAAGAAGCTAGATACAACTTGTAAATAAGCAGATACAATCGAAACAAAAGGAGCAAGAAGCTCTAAAGACTTCCAGATCCCTTTTGTCCCATCTGGAGACTCTCTCTGTTGTTAATGATCCAATCAAAAGCAGGGATGGCAAGTGCTAGTTTGGATCTTGCTTCACACACATATGTCCAGACAGGTCTGATGCTGAAGGAGTATAAAATAAAATAAAGAAATCATCCTATAGAAGTTCTTTCTTGTGATCAAGACAGAGAGACGTATTGATGGATTTGCATAAACAACTTAGAGTTGCACAAAATTAATAGATATTAACACATCTTTTGAATCTAAGGAAATGTTGGTGGCCAACACTAAGCTCTGAGATGGAATAATCCTGTTACCATTATGCAGCCAAACTGGCCGCTATGCTTTCTTAGCTAAAATTAAGCTATACATGTTAATATTGTGTGTGTGTGTGTGTGCACGCATGTACGATTATCTGCAAGAGTGAATGGAAAAGATACATAGCTAGAGTGACAGTGAAGGCATGGAGCCAACAGAAGTCTCAGTTGATCTAACTATCTGCCCGCTTCATGAGAAACGTCCTTTCACCTCCTTAAATCATATATTACACTACATTATACAATGCCACAATTGCATATAATGAAGTCACATAGTGACATAACCATAACAGACTATCCCATATGGCATGAAGCAAGAGTGGGCCAAGACTGGATTTAGGCAGAGAACCAGACGACACACACACACACACACACACACACACACACTACAACTTTCAACTACAAACGCTTACTCTCTTGGCCTACTAATCTTTCTTCAAAACTGGTGGTGAGTTACTATCTTCTTCCCATCCATTAAACTACCACATTGGAAGCTTATGGGCTGCATCAGATACAGCTCTCTCCTTTCTGATGCTGCTGCCCCAAATCTGCTGGCTGATGTGACCATCCCATTCTGCCTAATAACAATGTTGACCCTGCCGGAATTCATCCCTTCCTCCTTCTCCAAGGGGAATTATGACAAACCAACCACTTAAACCATTTTTAGGCGGGATGATTTGTAGAAAATAAACATGGTTCCCCACGTTGTTATCCAGAAGGGAATTCTAAATGTTTGATTAGGGCTGCCATCCTACACATATTTACTTGGAAATGAGCTCCGTAGAACACTGTAGGGTTTGAGTAAAATTGATAGTATTGCATTGCACAACAGGCAACTAGTCCATAGAATGTGTGCACAGAAAATGCAAAATTCATGTGAAATGAGGGCCATTCAGTGCTGGAAGAGATGTTTCTCTTGAAAAGAACCAGATAGCTTTATTCCAGAAAGGGCAGATTGTCTTCATTTGATAGTAATTTATTTTATTTCATTTATTTTTAAATGTTTTTATTTATTTCAGACAGACAGACAGACAGACAGACAGACATGTAAGTAAGTGACATGGTTTTAGATGAAGATGCAGATATTAATGTTCAAATAATTCACAATCATTTTCTGAGGGAGTCTTTATTAATTTCTCAGTGGATGAAATTCTCTTACTTTCTCACAAAGCTAGAATCTTTTATCACTTTCCATTTCTAACGTACTTTGAGGTGATAAGTGTAGAAATTGCATGACAGCATTTTAGAGCCATTCACTTTAGAGAACGTACAGTATTCTGACTTCTGGAGCCAAAATGAAAAGGGACACGGCACTGTACAAAGAACAGGACAGGAACAGGAACAGCAGCCCAGTAGCTTTTTTCTCTCCAACTCAATATGGAGAAAAAGTAATATTTCACTCCCAGATGTTTTGCATTTTTGAGTCCTTTATTAGCATTTGTTTGCTAGGATTTGTTATGGGATGGAATTTCACCGTACTGCCAAGGAGAAGACATATTCTTCAGAATTCAATGTATTGCAAAAACTTAACTCCCACAGCCCCTCAAACATTCCCCAGAGTGGGAATGCTGCTTTTCTAGAAGCTGTGGCATTCCTACTTCCTTTCTGTTGATGAAGAATTCATTTTTCTATTTGTTTCTATCACTAATTCTCTTCACAAACCCACTGGGAGGAAGGAAACCTGTGCCAGGTGTACTTCCAAGCTATCAATCCAAGCAACGCAATCTCCGTTGGGGGATTTCAGCTGTCATTGTGCTTCTGTCTTATCTTGCTGTCTCCTAGGATGCCCACTGCCCAGGAAAATGTCATTCCTTTCCCTCTTTTGTCCAAGATGGAAGTGAACTTGTCTGCCTGGCATGGGGGCTGACAGACATGAGCTGAAGGGCTGTCAAGGACCCTCTGAAAAATTACTAGGCTGCCCCTGTGTCAGATTTCGGGATCTAACACTGCAGCTTTCTGTCTGCTCTGCGGCAGCTCTAAATGGGGCCTTTGATGGGGAGCCAGAGAGCTGTCATCAAGAAGTTGGCCTCCAAGGCTAAACTCTGCAGGTATAAACACCTGGAAACCATGTGGCAAGCAGTGGGGAATAGCAGGAGTATTGTAAAGCTAGATGCTGCACAAGGATCCTCCCCCAAACCAAAAGCAGAACCAGAACAGAAGCAATGATATTGATGAAGTGGGGAGAGAGAAACCTTTCTTTTTCCCATCTACCCCTATGGATTAAAACAGGGAGTAAAAGAATCAAACCATGGAGAGAACACATGAGCAACCCCTGAAGAGGAACGTGAGGGAAAAAAGCCTCTGAGTGCTGTTATCAAATCAGCAATGAACTGGCACTCTTAAATGAGTGCATGTGCATGTCATCCAAGTACATAATTACAGTTATATATACTCATATGTGGCCAGTGTGATATAATGGTTTGAGCACTGGATTATGACCCTGGAGACCAGGGGTTAATTCCCTGCTCAGCCATGGAAACCCACTGGGTGACCTTGGATGCTCACACACACTCTCAGCCCCAGAAAACCCCATGATGGGCACACAACAAAATGATAGTCATAGCCCAAAATCCAATTCCAAGCAGGGAAGGAGGGAGGGAGGGAGACAGCCACTCAGAACAGCAGGTAGTATGGCATCCAGCGATGGCAGTTTTGCAGAGAGAAGAACGGTGGGTGGGACAGAGCTGCCTTCAGGTGCTCAAATGGTACCTGAGTGTGCATCAGCCCATTGTGTTGCCAATCCTTTGCACAATAGCAGGAAGCACTTCCACAAAGAACTCTTGGATCTCTCCTTCTATGAGCATGGGCAAATTACAGGCACTCACATCACTGGGAGTTGCTCAGGCACTGTGCCAGTTTTGAATCCAAGCCAAAAATTATGATCATTGAGTCCAACCCCTGTCCTAATTCAATATCTTCACCCATTGAGTTTCCATCATTCAGTTTATAGCAATTTGAAAAGGACAGAACAGAAACAAAATGCAAACTCAAAGGACTCTTACGTCCTGAACTGTTGGGGACTCCAACGGGCTGCTGTCATACTGCCTTGCTTTTAGGATAATCAAGTAGCATGTATATAATACTTTGAAAAGTTTAAAAATGCACACACATACACACGAGCCCTCAAACTACTGGGTGACCCTGGAAAAAGTGGAACCACTAACATAACACATCAACAGGGTTATGGTCAGAATAATGGAAATTTAGCCAGTTTATGTATTTGGGCTTACATTATACAGTTTATTCAAAGAATGTTATCTTGGGTTCTTGGGCACAGCATATATATAGGCTCCTGTGAATTTTGAGTCTGTTTTCTCTGCAAATGATCTATTCCTACTATCCCTTCTTCCTTAGCTTGTCAATTGTTTGCTATTTGTTTTCATCCCTAAGTCCCTTTCCATTTGTATTTCTTTTCACTATTTCTGTTTATCATTAAATATGTGGTTTTCACTATGATTTTTCTCCTCCTTAACATGAATTTTTGTTGTTTTGCACAAACTGAGTGCTATTTTATTTTTTCTAATTTTCAATCTGCTCCAGGCTGTCTGCATTATTACTGTTTCCTCACTCACTTGTGTTTGGAACACTCCCAATTAAGTATCATCTGTAAATTTAATTAATGGACTGTTTACCTCCTCTTCCAGAGCACTAATGAAGAAAATTTATCACACCAGACCTAACATGGATGCCTTCCTCACCTCACTGGATCACTCTTCCAGTGTCTCAGTGAATTCTTGTTACCATTGTCCACAGAAGAGATAGCAAGAATCATCCCCAAAGACCTTGTGTTTTCCATCTATATGATTTTTTAAAGACTGATGCTACCATGAGTAATTTCTCTGTCTTCATAACACCATGTTTTTCAGATTTCATGGACAGCCTCCACCCACACAGTAGGCTCTTCTCTCCAGATTGCTGTTCTTTGCGTGAAAAGAGTAGCAGAAAGAATGGAGTGGGGATAGCCTGTTCTTCCTTCTCGTTAGTTTCCTTATTATCCAGCATACTATGGAAGGACTGAATAGTGTTATACTGCTGGGCATCATCAGCATTTGTGTGGCATCAACCACCACCACCCATATTCTCAACATTCATGGATCTGTTACATAGAATAGGTGGGATAAGATGGAACCTTGAGGGATCCCATGAGCCACAGCACTGAACAGAAATCCTTCAGCACCTCTTCTGAACTTGCCCCTCCAGGAAGGCCAGAGCCACAGTCTGTATATTATCAAAATAGGCTCTGCTCTGTCCCTTTCTAGTATGATTTTTATGTGTGTGTATATATATGTGTATGAACCAGCATGGTGCAACAGTTTGAACACTGGACCACCACACTAGAAACCAAGGTTCAATTCCCCACTCAGCCATGGAAACCCACTGGGTGACTTTGGGTATGTCACACTGCCCCAGCCCCAGAAAACCTCATGATAGATTTGCCTTAGAGATGCTATAATTCAGAAAGGAGTTGAAGGCACACAACAACGACAACAATATATGAATGTATGCCCTGCATGAGCCTGCAAAGAGGCACTCATGCTAAAAAGTGACAAGATGTTGGCTAGCATAAGTGTGCTTGTGAAGGGAAGGATTGTATTGTAATCACACCTTCTGGTTATGCACAATACACCACTTTTATATAACCTGTTTTTAGATGGTAGATAAACAATCATTTTGCTTGTTTGACTTTCTTCCAGAAATGGAACTGAAGGAAGCTTATAACAAGATCAAAAACAGGGGCAGATAAAAGCAGATACAGTTAAAAGCAAACAAAATGTTATAATGATAAAAACCATCAGACACATTGGTCAGGCTCCTGCTTTGCACTGTGATGCATAACCACTGCCCATGTGCAGCTTGGTGCCTCCCTGTTCCATTTGGCAGGTGCCAAGTCTCTGCAGGGGCTGCTGCTACAGCTGTCAAACCTGCAGTCCTGGAGGGAGAAGGACAGGGAGGAGACTGAGAAGCAGGGACTGCCTCTTGCCCCCACTGTAGTTTGTTTAAGAAAGACCAAGAGGAAAGGTGATCTCATTCCACTTCTTGTCTCTGCCAATCTGCAAAGGAGACAAGAGGTCGTTCCTTCTCTCCCTCTTCCCCATCCACCGTAACAGCAGCCACTACAGAAGGAACATTTGGACAGGGTTCAAAACAAGACATAAGTGTGCATAAAGCACATATATGTCACTAACTGGATTCCAGTCATTATAATACATAATGTTAAACTTATTACTGAATTTAGGGGCAATTGAAGAAACACAAATCAGTCAAAAGCCCTGTCTTTAGCACTCAGTCAACCACAAAACTGAAGAGAAAGGGCTTTGCTTCTGGTGGAAAAATACCTTCTTAGGCAGGGAGTTCCATAGCTACGGTATCACAACCCACTAATGAAGATGAGGACTGAAAGGGAGGACTTTTGCAGTCTTCAGTTTCGGTAGACATAAGTTGGACCCAAATCAAGCATAAAACTATGGTTTGTACTACTGAATTGATCATAATTAGAAACTCACACCACGAGAAAAGCTTTCCTAATGCACAACAGGCAAATTGCAGTTTAGAGTTAATTTTTTGTATGTTTTTATCTTCTACTTGCTCAGCATTCACCCTCACACTTGATAAATTCTATCCCATCTCTCCACAACAGAACAGCAACTTCCAGCAGCAATTGGTCTATAGTTTGTGAGTTTAGGTGTAAAAGCAAATCCTAGTTAGCCCAAACTATGGTTTGTAGTGGAGCTCCAAAATTATGGTTTCAAATCCTAGTTTGTTGGCAAACATGAGTTCAAATATTAAAACGAACCATAGTTCTTGTTGTTTCTGAATCTAGCCACTAAAAAGGAAAGACAGCTTTGACTTTGAAGCTGACTACAAAATGTTCCCAAGGGATTTCTGATTGAACAGCAGGAGCATTCAGAGTACAGCAGTGCTAAAGTGAAATTGCTTTGGAACTAGTAGTATTCACAAGTAATGCTTGCTTCTCAGAGACAGCTTCAGGATCAGTAGCGTCCTTTGGTGGGGTATTGTCTTGGGCCCTCTCCTACCTCATTAGCTGTTGTTGCTGCTTCCATCTTCATTTTCTCAGAATGCAAAGCATCAGCATGTTTGATTTCAGCATACTGGAATTTTTTAAAAAAAGCTTATGGCTATTAACTCAAAAGAGTTTCCATTTGCAGTTTGGGTGACAAGAGCTATATTTTGTTTTGCATTGTTTAATGTGGAACAGACCAGAAACAGAACTGCCAACATATTTCATGAAAATGACTGCAATAACAGCTAATTTGGGGTCTAGAATGGGGGTTCAGATACTTACGGATCCCCTACAATTGTCACTGACCTTTGCTCAAACATATCACATAGTGACACCAGAGCTATTACTTTATTCTTGCTCAGCCATTATGCTTGAAAATAATTTATTGCCAAAAAAAAAAGATATTTTCAAGCACTATGTGAAGAAATAAGACTTCAGTTTGAAGTCTATAAGAAATAGACTTCAGTTTGCTGCTGAAACTTCCTGCTACTGGGAGAAACAGTATCCTTGTTCACAACATCCACAAAATACACAGAGTCAGACATACTCCTAAATACCCCTTATATACACTGAACATTTTTCCTTGGCCTACTGAATTGTCCAATTCTGAGAAGCCTTCTAAAATAAGTCCGGGGTGTATACAATGCAAAACTCCCCCATCTGTAGATGAAAACAGAGAACACACAAGAATGTTACTCAGGGCATCAGGGCTTGCTTGAGGCCACAGAGTTTGGGTGTTGACAACTGAACTGACAAAACAAAGCAACATCTGACACCCACATGAAACCTGCCTCGCTTGCCCTCAGGCCAGCCTCAGAACAGAAAAGTTGGCCAGCTCCTTCCGCCGCTTTTTCTCCATCTCACCCTTATCAGGCTGACGATAGAATTATCTCTCCGGACTTCTTAAAAGGAGGAAGTGCCTGCAAAGAGCTCTCAGCATCCAGAGGAACTCTGCAGCTTTGGTTACGATTGTTCCGCTTAAACATTCTGTTGGTCATTAATCACATCGCTGAAAGATACATCTCCAGAACCGTGGAGCAGATGCTCCAAGATTCTCTGGCTAAGGATCCACTCAGGCCAGGGAGAATGAGAAACAGTGAATGAGAAACCTGTTGTCTCAGGCCAAGTTTATCTCAGTTTGTAAGAGGAATAAATGGAGCCAGTTGGCAGCCATAAAATTCAGCAGGATAGAAGACTACATCTAGGAGTTAAACCCATGTAAAGATGACAATAAAGACGCAAAGTGGAATAGAGCAATTAACTTTCCAATGTTTAAGCCAACAGACCTTTGCAAATCAAACTATAAATGAAGAAGGCAAAAACCACAAAGAAAAATTAACAAAGGGGGGAAAGCAACAATGTTTAAAAAAACAATAAGCAGTATATGTTTATAAAAGTTTGGTATGAAATTATGCACAGTACTAAGGCATGGTGTAGTTGTTTGAGTGTTGGACTATATAACCCTGGAGACAAGGATTCAATTCCCCACTAAGCCATGGAAACCCTCTGAATGATCTTGGGTGCATCACACTCAACCCCAAAAACTTCATGACAGATTCGCCTGTGAGTTGCCATAAATTGGAAACGACTTGGATGCACACAACAACAGCAGCAGCAGCCATGGTTCTAAAAATGCTTTTGTGGCTGTTGAGAAATTGTTAGGTTTTGTAGATATAATTCAATGCTAGGATTTAAAAAAAAAATCTTAAATGCAGTGGGAAGATTATACAAACACTTATAAAGTAAAGAATACCCCTACACAATATAAGACATCATATCCCACTTGGGAATTTGGCACCAAAAGACAGAAAGCAATAAAAAACAGCACACATCAGACAAATCAGATTAATTCACTAGGTGTTCTTTTAGGAAAAAAATGATGGTGAGGTAATCTGGAAAATCTGGCCAAAATTCGTATCATCAGTTTACTTACCATAGACATGAGGACAGAATAATTAAAAACCCACTTAGTGAGGAAGATCTTCAATTAAATCCTTGTCACAAAAAAAATTGTTCTAGGGGAAGAAATCCAAAGGGGTAACTTGCAAACAAAATCTAATCTGAACCTAATCATACTGTGTTTTGGCACTCATAATTCCCAACTCCAATTAGTTGATTTGGAGGAAAAATACTGGAATAGAAAACAAAGGCTGCAAAGCTTAGTATCAGCTTCAAGATGTTTGATAATGCTAGAAATTATTATTCTTGGAAAGATTTTTTTTAAAAAACTCCAAACCATAATACTCACCTGTAGGCGGAATGTATCAGTGAATTAATGAATGGAGCATATTACATTATCTGTATATAAATTGTGTATTATAATTTATATAGTCACTTCAACAGCAGTTCCTCCTCATGCTCTCCTTTGGTGGCTAGTCTAACTTGGCTCTGCAGGCGAGGAAGCAATTTTCAACCAGCTCCAAGTCTGGGGTTCACAGGAGGAGGGAGATTACAACAAAGATGGAGAAGAAGCTGACATCTGAGGGGACGAGCAGAGGGGATTCCTACACCCACAGAAGCGGTCCAAGAGCCTTGCCAGGATGAGCAAGGAGATTAAAGCAGAGGCTGGCCAGGGACTTGGCAGGCCAGTCCTAGCCACGATGATGAGGGGACTGGCACAGCTTCTCTATTCCTACATCATTATAGTCACCATGGCCATCCTGCAGATTGCCACTCAGTGGAAACTATACCTTCATCTGTGGCTGCTTCCCACACTACTGTGAACACTTCCCTGTCTGGTAGAACTCCATCCTCCAAATTCCAACCTGACAAATTTTAACAATCGGTTCAGGTGAACTGGGGCAAGCTGGCTGAATGGCACCAATGGCCATGAGAGACTGACATATGGGAGAGTGAGAGAGCAAGAGAGGTCAACAGAGCACATAAACTTCTTTCATTGGCATGTTTCATGCAAGTTGCACAAGTTAGTTTTCTTGGTGAAGAATTTGTCAGAGAACAGACAACACCAGGTTCTAAAGCTCTGGGCAGGAAACATATAAACAAGGAAGAAGAGGGTGTTCATTTTGGGAAAATTATGGAGATTAAATTAGGATGATTTGAGGCAGGAGAAGCAACTTTATAAACTCAGGATTTACATTATGACACAACATCTTTAGTGACTCAAGTAGTGAACATTAGCCTGCTGCTGAACACCTTAAACAATTCCCTCGATGCAATAGTTATCCCTGTTTCTTTTCCCGCAGCAACACCTTCAGGGAAGGGCTACAAATGAAAGAATGCATTTGCCTCAGTTTCCTGTTTTCAGAAACTGTCTGGACCCAAACCTTTCATATAGGTTTACAAGCCGCAGCCTGCTTTGCACGACACACTTTGGCAGCAAACAGCTTCTGCTATGTGATTACCATTTCATCTCTCTCTCACACTCTCTTTCGCTCCAAGGCCCAGGGGTCAAAGGTCACTGTCTGATCCACTGAGCCACCCAGTCGCTGGATCGCAATGTTAACAAATCACCATTTATCTTTGTTACTACAGCAAGTGTCCAAGGGAAAACAGGCCCCAAAGATCACGTCTGTTGGGATAACCTATTGATTTGTGTCATATTCCAACCAATCCCTATTTTATTCTTGTTCAAGCAGGGGTCAAGATGGGTTAAAAATAACTCTCTCCACCTGAGCTGTTGTGATGGAGGAATTTTAAAGTTAGGCTAGTCTTCCCCCTGATGGAGGCTATGAATAGTGCCAAGTTGGTGGCTTGCACAAATTAACACAAACCACCTGTTAGGAAGTATTGTAAGGCAGGATGATGAAGCTAGTAGGTTTTTCATAACATTTTATGATGTTCATAAGCTTTTGTAATATTTCATAATACAGCACAATTTACAGAAAGTGATGTTTTACCAGAGGACTTTGTGTGTGTGTGTGTGTGCGTGTGTAACACAACCAGAATTCACTGTGTGACTTCCTCCTTCTTTCCCATGTAACCTTATTTAAAATAGCCTGCCAGTTCTTCATTGTTGGAATTCTACTTTTCTCTTGTCTTTTGGATAAAAAAAAGATATAATGTGCAAGACAAGGTGCTGCCCTTGAAGACTGTCCAGAAATTGCAGCTGTCACCCACCTATTGATAGATATAGATGAAGAAATACATTACACCTTTTCTGAAATATCTATTTTAATTTTAGCCTAGGCAATAGTGTTGCTTATGGCTGTGCACATCAGTTAAACATAAACAAAAAAAGACCATATTTTTAAAGTTAATTTTATTTCTATTCCATCTTTCCTTCCAGAAAAACCCGCAAGGCAGGTATGAGCATCTTTTCTTGTCTATATGCAGTCATGATCTCACCTACTTAACTAGGAATAGAACTGGCTGTGTGATGAATCAACTGGATTTTATTGTTGATCCTCCTTCAAGATGAACAGGAGCCCTGGTAGCGATGGACCCTAGTTCAACACCAGCAGAGCTCACAGTTGATTCAAAGCAATGGTGGGAGAAATGGAGGGAAATCCAAAATGCATCTGCCACTCCCAGAGACAGATCTACCAACAACTCCTGGTTTTAGCAGCAGCCATTTTCTTTAATTGTATTGGCTTGAAAAAAAACAGCAGCAACTATAGCTGGAATCAGTTACAGTATCTCTGCCTTCATATAATCAGGGACTTTCTAATAAAGGCCCTTTCAAGTGGTTATGTATCCATGTGCATGCTCATTACATACAGAAAACAAACACAGCGCATTTGTGTGAAAAAGTTGCACATTTCCGCAAGCCTTAGGCTCAAATTCAATCTCACTCATCAAGTTCACTTCTAAAAAAAGGTCAAAATCTACTATATAAAAGTCAAAGTTTGTGAATGATTGTGTCTGTTTGTCTGTGGCCATTTCTGCACCGGGCTTTTAAAATGGTATAGGTGACCTCCAACAGAGGTCTTCTACACCGTAGAGTGGACTGGGACAGACTACTTTTTGTAGTCCCATACCCCAGTCCGGTTCTGTGCGACCAGAACTGTCACGCAGCGTGGTTTTTAAAAACCTCTTTTTAGAGGTTTTTAAAAAACATGGAGCGCGCGAGTCCATCACCGCGCTCTGGAGCAGATTTGCAGGTGCGCGCAAGTGTGTGCCTGCAGATCATCCAGGGGCAGGCTTTTGGCTGGCAAGCTTCTCCAGATGGTGGAGAGCCTCCACCAACTGGGAGCCACCATTTCGGACGCGGAGAACTGCAGAATGACGGACTCGCCCTGCTGCTCTTCGCAACAGACTCACTCGGACGGAGGAAAAATCCGGTGAGTCCCATTTCTGCCCGATTCACACCTCATGTGCAGAAAGGGCCTGTGTCAGGTAGGCGAAGACCATTTTGATTGGCCAGTTCAGGCAAGAAGACCTCATATGATTGGCTGGCTGTGAAGATTCTATGGAATACTGGGGTTGGCAGTTTAAGGAGGGGCCTTTAGAATTCTCAACAAGAGGGCTCTGAATAGGCTGGTTGCTATGGAGATGAGATCTAGCAGCAAGAAGGAGGGCAGCGTATTCCCTCGGGAACCCAAACTCTGTATGTTAATCACCCTGAATACAGATTGGATTGGGAAATATGGGGGGAAATTACAGGTACTGGACAAGACAGTTTGGGGAGTTAGAGACACGGGATCTCAAATCTGTGTATTTCAACCTCATCTAATTCCAAACGTAAGTTAGGGTAAGGTATTTCTAACAAGTGTTTCCTATGAGAAAATAAAATCTCAGGCGACGCCAGGTAAATATGCTAGTAAGTAATATTATAGAACGATTCCACTTTGGTGCTTTGGATAACTAGGTTTAGTGGGTGAGATTCAAAGAAATCTTGCTTGACATGATTCCCTTTCTC
Organism: Iguana delicatissima; assembly: GCA_948472985.1. Lineage (NCBI taxonomy): Eukaryota > Metazoa > Chordata > Lepidosauria > Squamata > Iguanidae > Iguana > Iguana delicatissima. The sequence goes on from CAOKZL010000868.1 coordinate 680,312, forward strand.
CTTATACACTGGGTGAAGATGCACATAGTCTAATGTTGCACAAATGGAAGCCTGGTTACATGATAAGAAAGGTTATCAGGAATGGCTGCTGAAGGTTTCAGGGGCTGTGGCAAGAGAGTAATGGGACAGCATTAAAGAATGAACAGAACTCATTTGTGGGTCCTCTGGGCCCACCAGTTACCACACTCTTCCGCTGAGTCTTCAGATGGTCTCCCATCCAATTGGTCTATAGGATCAGATTTGCTCAGGACAGTTGGATACTGGGCCTTTGAACCATTCTCATCTATGCTGGAGTTCTTAAAAATGAAAAGGCTCTGATCTATATGTGTTTGGATAAATTTGTTTTGAGTTGTATTGTTTTTAACATTTGTATTAATTTCAATACTTGTATCAGTCCTTTCTCCTGGACCCCTTTTGTAAAAGGGGCTGCATGTCTTCTGTTTCATTTTTGTACAGTGCCACACATGTCAACAGCAATATAACAAGGAGGAAGAAGTGGACGTGGGAATGGAAGAGGAAGCAGCAGTCCTGGGAATGTTCTGAAGGTCCATAATGCAGTTAAGTTGTTCCTGCTGTTGTTCCCCAGTAAGCGGCATGATCCTGGAGGTCCCACCTGCCCATCATGATTGTTGGTAACTGACAGCCTTGTCCTTTATGAATTTGTCTAGCCCCATTCAAAAGCCATCTAGGTTGCTGGTGGCCATCATCATAACTTGACAAAAGGAATAAGTAAGCTGAAATTTATACTGTCTTTCCTACAACATCCCCCATTAGGTGACCTTAATTGTTATCAAATCAAATTTTATTTGCCTAGAGCCAGTAGCCACTGCAGTTTTAACAAATGCAGTGCATACTAACAAATACAACAAAAAGTATACTGATACTGATGCGAAAACAGTCATACATCAAAAATATATCCGTGGTCTAGAACAGATAGAAACAATATCATCAAAGGGCCTTGGCATGCATATAAAACCACTGAATTCGTTTAAAAATAAAATTGTACAACTTAAATGTCAGGACTGGACTGTAGACTGTATTTTAACAGCAATTGCTAAAAATGTTGTTAATGCACCCACCAAACGCCAAACCCTGATTCTAGTATTGTGAGAGCCAGAGAGGCAAGAGGCCCATTATCTACTTTCTCCATAACTTATATGTTTTTATCACGATTCTTTTATCTGCTTATTTTCCAAACAAAATAGCCTCAGACTTTGTTTAGAGGAGTTGTTCCAGATTCCTGATTATTTTGTTCTCCTTCCTTATACCTTTCTCATTTCTAGAATACTTTTGTTAAGACAGGACATGACATAAGGAGATCTGGAGCCCGTTCACATTACACCACTTTAACTGCCATGGCAACATCCCATGGAATCCTGGGATTGGCAATTTCAGAGGGAGCATTTAGAATTCTCAGCCAGAGCACTCCAGTGCCTCACCAGACTAGAAACCCCAGGATTCCATACGATGGAACCACAGCAGTTAAAGCGGAATATAGTGCTATCATTCCATAGTGTGAATGAGACTACTACCAGTCAAAATATGCAGAGGTATTTTAAAGGAAAACCTTCACACAGTGAACATTCTTCCCGGCAAATCCTAGGCCTGACTTCTAGCCATTAAAAAGTTTAAGGTGGCTAAGAAACAGACCCCCTGGGAGTCAGGCACCACAAGAGGTACCTAGTGCGAGCCTTAGATTTACAATTCAGATTAAACTCCAAAAAATATGAACGAGGAAGGCAGCCAAGACCAATCACAGCTGAAGTTCCGTGTTCCCCCTCTCTCTCTCCCCCCTCCCCACTCCCCTCCAGTGGTTCTGCGGGCGATTACTCCGAAGCACCCAGCCGTACCAAAATCAATAAACAATTTCAACGCAGCCCAGGGAACTTTGCCACACTTAATAAAAGTCTCCAGTCACAGTTATGGCTTCATTTCACCTTAACGTCTTCTTTAACTGTCCCTTCTTTTCAAGATCAATTAGAGACATGTGCAAAGAGAATCAAACAAAAACAAAGCACAAGGTCAAATCAGTTGCAGGGATGCACTGCCTCTCCTCCTAAAAGGATGCACCTCAGAGGGGGGATGTGGCAATCAAGCGCAGCAGCACCGAGGCACTAAGGACACCGTAAGTAGAAATGCTGGTAAGAGAAACCCAGTGACAAAACCGCAAAGAGTGATCGTGCAAAAACGGATGGGCCCCTGTGCTTCTGTTGAGTCAAAGGAAGTGCTGACTGGAGGAGTTTTGCCTCACCCTTGAAGTACTGAGACAGGAGCAGGTCTGCCAGGTACCATAACCTTCTAACTACACAAATCTCCCCAAAAAGGGCAGCAAGGAAAGGTCCTTCCTCCTTTTCTTCTAGCCACCATGTTTTGTTTGAAATTCTTCATTAAGAATCAGAATACTTCTGGAAGAGAATTTTATTCTTCAATTGCCCTGCCTTATTCATGGAATTTTAAATGGGTGTGTGTGTATCCCAGACAACTCTCATTATTTATTTAGCAGCATTGATATACAAAATAAAACAATAAAACAGACAAACCTCCCTGCCAAAGGCCTAAAGTCTAATAATATAAAAGGAATATAAAGGAACAAAGGAACTAATGGAAGTGTAAAAACTAATGCAAAAAACAATTACAAAAACAAATTGTCCAGAAACAAAGACAAAAACCAATATGTTACGATAACAAAAAAATAAGATATCTAAATACATCTGTGTATACAAAGCTACAAAAATAAAATTAAACATGACATTCTGAAAGCTTTAGAAAACAGAAAAAACTTTGTTACTGAGATTTAAAACCAGTAACGGAGAGAGCAATCTGTAAATATTTGAGAAAATGGATTTAAGAATATGCAGCAGGAAAGGGAAAACGGTGTCTTGCAACTCTCTTTTGTGTTCCAACCACTTCTCCTAGCTTTTTCTTTCCAGAAAGGGTACTTCCAGACAGAAGGCTCTTGCTGCTCACAATTAAAAGGCATCATGCAACTATTCCATTTTTTTTTATTTAGTGGACTTTATTCGGTAAGAAAAAATAAGGCATGGGAAACCACAGGTAAGAAGACAACAAATTTATGATGATATCTGGGCATCCCATCAATCACCATGAAAGAGGGAGTACAATTACAGTGGCCTCCCTACTTTTGGGACGGTTGGGGGCACAGAACCCTTGTGAAAATGGAAAAAGCATGAATAACCCCCCCATGCTCCCCTTCCCATTCCTTTGCCTTTTGTCCTGGCACATGTGCCTTCCTTCACCATGCCCAAGCAAAAGGCAAGAGAGTTGGAGGGAGGCACACATGACTCTCCCCTCCCATTCTCTTGCCTTTTGCCTCAGTGTGCCTTCTCTGCATCCAAGCAAAAGACACGTGAACGGGGGAAAGGCACACACGCTCTTTCTTTCTTCTCTTACAGTTCTTCCCCCCCCCCATTTCCATTCCCTTGCCCTTTGCCCTGGAACAGAGAAGGAAGGCTCACATACCCAGGCAAAACACAAGGGAATGGGAGGAAGAGAATGGAAGGGGGAGACAGGTACATGCCTTGCAAATAATGAAATTCGTGAAGGTCAAACCCACGAATGTGGAAGAAGAACCATATGCAGTAAAAACGTCAGTTAGGAATACTGTTGACGAGTTTTCAAAATAGCAATAGGGCACAGTCAAAATCCATGATATGCAGGAGTGACAATCAGGAAGTAGCTATTAACACATTAGTGATCAACCTAAATACCAAATGAAAATACTGATTTCAGTTAACAGCCATGTATTTCTCTATAAAATTAACATATTGCCCACATTCCTAAATTACAGGATACACACATTTCTGTCTACATGAAGAGTCCACACTCTGGAATACAGGGTTTTTGGCATCTTGTTCAGTTTATATAAAAGGGAAAACTTTCCAGCCCTCAGAAAGAGAACATCCCTTATAATAACAGGCAGCTGCCAGTCCTACAAGGAACAAGCTTTCCAGCCTTCAGATAAGGGATATGCCTTATAGCAAGGGACACCTGGCAACCCTAGTTTGGAAGAAGGAGAAAAAGACAGAATAGCAGGTACACAGGTAAAGTGGAAATACCTGTTCAGCTGGAAACATCTTCAGACAGAACACTCTCTAAATGCAGATGGAAGGAACTTCTCTGTACGGGACACAGCTTTAAACAGGTTTATTGCAAAAAGTGTCAACCTCAAGATGTTGTTCAACTGCATCTCCCATCATCCTTCTCTATTGGCTTCCTGGCTAGGGATATTTGAGGAGCAGCAGCCCAATAGCATCTAGAGGGTCACCTGCTCTGCATCCCCTTTTCAATAGTAGCTTGATACCCACAGCCAAACAGAACTTTGAAGGCTCAGCTAAATCCTCTGTCCTTAATGGAAAACTATCATCAAGATTAGGCAAGGTAGTGCATTATGCAGATTTTTCTTCTTCTTCACAATCCTAAAGTTGACTCTTTAAACCTTCATGGCTCTTTAAATCTTGTAATGTTCCGGCTCATCCTAGAAGGCCCATCTGCCTTCAGAAACCACAGATAGCCCATTTCCATAACTCCTTAATTATCACCAAAGAACCAATCACGATTGAGAAAGGGAAAGACTGAGATTCCCAGCACGTTATTCAACAACACTTTCTCTGAAAAACAGAAGAAAGGGAGGCACAAACATTCATAATAGTTGCATAATGTATATGTGAGTTTAGGAAGAATTATTATAATTTAAATTAAAATATAAGTGCTAAAAACTGACAGGCAATTTTACTGCCCATGCTTTTTTTTACTGCTTAGGGTTTTTTAAAAAACTTTAAATTGTCTTTGGACTGGACAAAGAGCACTATTTAATAGAAGACTGTACTCCAACATCCTTTCACATAGAGGACTGTCCTCTGTAAATTAGGACACTTGTCTGTGTATACATTCATGACAATATGCCTTGTACTGGTACTCTAAAATACAATGATGTACAAACTTACACATGAATTGTTCAGGCGAGTTCACACTTCAGCAGTTCTCCGTTCACACATGCATCACAAGCGCAGTTTTATTTCAGAGAAAGTTATTGAAACCTGCACCAGTAAAGTTCTCATCCTTTGAGGACCCTCCAGGAACATTATGATCACAAATGTATTCAAGAAGAAATCAGAAACCAATAGAGCGTTAAGTATTTTCAATTGAAAAGAACCTGCATGTTTGGGAGAAGATGGTGTGCCTGCATACCAGCCTTCAGTAAGAATAAAGATTTTCCCATCTGCAATATTGTAAGAGTGGGAATCAAGCTTTATTGTCTCAACCAAGGTTTGGAAATGTCACCTTTTGGAATAGGCCATGCTGGCTCATGGATTTGGAGAGCTGTCATTCAAAACAGTAACTCTTCCAAACTCAATTTTAATTTCATTATTTTCAAGAAATTCTACAGTGCTTTTTCTCTTGTAAGATCCAGTCTGGCAAGTATAGCACTAATGTAAACAAGTGGGTGGAGAAAAGGGACAGGCAAAACATGTAATTGAAAAATAGAACCTCCCTAAAGTATCTCTTTAAATGCCTCAGTTCTGTGTTATTCAAAAGCTTTTGTTTCCATGCTACCTTATCGTTACTTGATGCTACATCACTGGAACATAGGACTCCTCTGAAGGCAGTGGTGAAAGTTATTGAAAGAAAAAGAAAAACAAGAAAGAAAAGCTTGCACAGGTTACTTCTAAAGATATAACATTTTGTTTCTCCACTCTGTTTAGAGTTCTCAGACTGCGCTGTTTCCAACCTTTTATGTTTCCCCTCCTGCTAGAGAAAGAATAACAACATGCAAACATATAGGGTCTGTCCTACCACAAGGCTGAGTGAGGCATCCATCTTAAGCAACAGATGATAGGAACAACAGTAAGATGTTAAGAGGTCAGAATTCTGTGTGCCATGATGCCTGCCCAAGTCTATACCCAAGTCCACAAAATCAAGCACTATTCCTTTAATTCCTTGAAGTAAAATTCAATCTGCTAGTATCATCAACTTTCATACCAAGAATGAAAGTGGGGGCACACCATCTTGCCTGTTGTCTTAGGCAGCAAACTATCTTGGGCTAGCCTTACATGGCTACATTACAAGGGGTTTTAGATATAATTTGATTAGGTCAATTCAAGGTTCTACATAGACTATTTCTGTCTGTCTTTTTCAGTCACAGGAATCTTTTCTCATGTTGCACAAGATGCACAATGAAACCTTAAAAGTAAACAAACAGACTGGTTTTAAAAGTGGTTGTTCAACTGGTTGCCCTCCTAGCTTTCTCTCCCATCCTCTGCATTTTCCTGCCAGTGGCCATACTGGCTGGAAGCTTCTGGGATTTGTAATCCAAAACAACTGCTACTTGACAGGATCCACTTTATAACACGACTTTTTTTTCACGCAGAGGGCTGCATTTCCTCATGAGTAGCAAAGGAGACTGCATGGAAATGTGAATCAGGGCCAAGGCAACACATAAAGAGAAGGAAGGAGGGAGGTAAAACTTGGAAAAAGCATCCCATCTGAAGCACTGGCAATTGACAATTGACAGCAATTAACAACAAAGTAAGCCCAACAGAAGAAACAGCTCTCTTCTGCTGCAGGGATGTTTGTTAGTTTGTTTCTTGGTTTGTTTTGGGAAGAGTGTGAGACACATAAGCAGAGGGACAGACACAGTGTGCTAGTTTTCTTCTGCTGGTAGAGCCAGGAAATGAGAACTCCTGAGCTTAGTTACAGAATCCTTGACTTCCTTCTCCTTAAAGTTCAGCTTCATGTTCCCAAAAAAGACACACATAACAGGGATACATTTTTCCAACTCTGAAATATTAAAAGAGCTTTGCAGAAAAATCAAGTGAGAAAGAATTTTAAATGATAAATAATTTTCAAGAACCCAGATTTCTTTAAGTAGGGGATGACAGGGATCTAAAGGTATTATAAACTGGAACAATAAGCTTTCTTTTGAATTCTTTAAGACGAAGTTTGTATTGTGAAATAAGCAGTGCAGTCCTAACTCCTTGTGGCTGCTTGCTGGATCTCGTAAAGGTGCCCCTTGAATGGTTAGTGGGGGCTTGAACACATAGAAACTCCCACTACATGTGTAGGAAGATCCTGATACGACACTATCATGACACTAAGATATGACACTACGATCAACAGTTCCAGATTTACAGCATGTGAAGCCCTACAATCCTCTGTTAGGGTCAAGGATGAGATCTCTCACTTAAGTCAGTATAGAGACAGAAGAGCTCATTTTTCCCATTGTAATCACTGGGGAGCCATTTAATGACATTCTTATACCACTAGAGGGAAACGAGGGTATCGTTGCCACTTTCAGTTTCTGCCCTAGGTAGAAGTGCTGCAGATAAGGCAATATATCTACCATGATGTTACCCTCACACACACAAATATACACACAACATACAATTTATCATGCCCATTATCTTCAAACTCACTTCATGGTCCTATAAAGATCAACACAGCAGTAAGCTGCACTGAGTTTAAAGGGATTTATTCCTAGATATGTGTGTACAGTATTTGCTGCCTTTGAAAAGTATTTTCAAGGACTCCATGCTGGAACCTGAAAAACATTGCTGCAAAATGTGAAAGCATTCAACCTGGATCACCTTAAAAGGGGGTTGGATAAATTCATGGAGGTTACAGCTATCAGTGAGGACAGCTATATATCACCTACAATATCAGTATCACCATGACACAACCGTTCCACAGTGGTGGGACTGCATGCTCCTGTGAGGTAATAGACTATGTTATGGTGTTGGTAGGGTTTTCCATGTCAAAATAGATTTGCCCTATTAAGCCCAACTGACAAGGAGCTAGAAGAATTCTAGACTGAAGCCAGTGACATTGTGAAGGAATAATGCAAAAAGACAATATATCCAGCCAAAAAGAAAGAAAAGGCCCACTGGATGACAGACAAAACTCTCCAAGCAGTTAAGGACAGACAAGAAACAAAAGCAAAAAGGGACAAAAATAGAGTCAGAACCATGAACACAACTATTCAACAACTTGTTCTCAGGGACAAGTACTACAACTACTATAAAAATCAACGCAGAGAAACAAACACAGCAAAAAAGATAGAACAAGAGATCTTTTCCAGAGGATCTGAGAAATCAAAGGAAACTTTAAACCAAGAGTGGGGATGCTCTATGACCAATAGCGGAATACATTACATGTTCAAGAAGAAATAATAAGACAATGGAAGCAATACACTGAAGAACTACATAAAAGAGATGAAAGGATGACAGATTCATTCAAGAAAGAACCATTTGAAGATGAACCCAAAATTTCAGAAAGTGAAGTGAAAGCTGCACTCAAAGCACTAGGGACAAATACATCACCAGGGACAGCATACCAACAGAGCTGCTTTAAGCAACAAGAAAGAATCCATTCAAATTCTAACTAAAATCTGTCAACAGATATGAAAAACAAAAGAATAGCCCACAGATCAGAAATGCTCAATAGACATTCCAGTGCCCAAGAAAGAGGGCAACAGGGATTGCAGTAATTACAGAAGCATTGCATTAATCTCCCATGCAAGCAAAGTGATGCTCAAAATTCTACAATGAAGACTTTTGCCATCTATAGAGTGAGAAATGCTGGATATTCAAGCTGAATTCAAAAGAGGAAGAGGAATGAGGGTTCATATTGCAAGCATACATTGGACAATGGAGTGCACCAAAGAATTTCAGAAGAAAATTCAGTGCTTTATAGATTATAGCAAAGCCTTTGATTGTGTAGATCATGATCAAGGTATGGATCATTCTTAAGAAATGGGTGTACCACAACATGTACTCAGGATGAGAGACCTCTTTTAGGACAGATTATGGAGAAATTGAATGGTTTCCAATTGGCAAGGGACTCAGGAAAGGCTGCATTTTATTACCCTGACTGTTTAACTTGTATGCTGAACATGTCACACACAAAACTGGAACAGAACACTAACAGTTTTATTTAGATGGCCCCATACTACTAGCAGAAAATAGCAGACTTGAAACGATTACTGAAGAAAATCAAGCAAAAGAGGGCAGACAGATTTACAACTGAACATTAACAAAAATAATAACCACAAATGATTTAACATAACTTTAAAGTAGACAATGAAGACATTGAGATAGTGAAAGATTTCCTATACATTGGTTCAGTCTTTAATTAAAATGAAAACAACAGTCAAGAAATCAGAAGTCTAGGACCTGGAAGAACAGCTATGAAGGAATTTGGCAGATTTGCAAGTATAAAGATATATCACTGCATACAAAGTCAGGATTGTCCACGTCACTTTATTTCCAATTTCTATGTATGGTGAAAGCTATACAGTAAAGAAAGCTGATAAGGAGAGAATCAAGTCATGTGAAATTAGGTGCTGAAGAAATGTTCTGCAGATACCCTGGACTGCCAAAAAGACAAATAAATGGGTCTGAGAGCAAATCAAGTCTGAACTCTCCCTAAATACCAAGATGACGAAACTGAGACTGTCATACCTTGGACACATCATGAGAAGATATGGCTCTCCAGAAAAGACAATGATGCTTAGCAAGGTAGAAGGCAGTAGGAAAAGAGGAAGACTCTATCACAGGTGGATAGACTCCATTAGGGAAGCCACGGCCCTGAGTCTGCAAGACCTGAGTGGGGCTGTTAATGATAAGGTGACATGGAAGTCTGTCATTCATAGGGTCACCATAAATCCAAGTCAGTGGCAATTAACAATAGCAATCAGATGCTGTTTCCTTCTACATACCATTTGCTGTGGAGCGCAAGAGAGAAATTGGACTCATGACGTGCTGGCAGGCTACCCATTGGCAACTGACTGGCCACTATATAAACAGTATGTTGGGCTAGATAGGCCCCTGGTCTAATCCAGCATGGCTCTTCTTATGTTCTTAACCTATGCAGAGTCATGTAAGAGCAAGCCTCATTCACTACAGTACAATTTACATCTGAGTAAACATGCAAAGGATTGTGCTGTTACTAAGTCAACACTATTTTGATTCTTCAACAAAAGGAGGAATTGAAATGGATAAGTGTGTTGTAACAAGATTTTCACAGTCTCAAGGACAACTGGAAAGAATAAAAAGGAAGGACTTCAGAGCACATGGTGGAAAGTGATGATGGAATACGCAAGCAAAGGCATTATACAAAGACTGACTGCCAGATATATATCTGCATATTTGATAGAAAAACACTAGAGGATGGTATTGCTAGAAAATTGGATCAGTGGAGCACAAGACAAGAACAACAGCATATCATTCAATCATTCATTGATTCGTTCAAATTTACATCCCACCTTTCTACTGAAAGGAGGAAGAAACTAACAATACAGATTAAAATTACAAATTCAGATAAAACATATCCAATAGACACACATCCATATGAGAAGGCAAAAGTAATAGATGCACCAGACTAAAACTATTTCAGCACCAAATCAGTCTAAATGTTGAATGTCTGTTTAGATAAAAGTCTTTGCCTGCTGGTGGAAGGACAAAAGAGACAGGGCCATGTCTTGGTAGAGAATTTGAAAGATTAGGAACAGTCACCAAGAAATCCTTCTCTCTCGTTTCTGCAGAACTTGCCCACTGATAGTGATGGGACAAAGGAAAGGGCCTGTCCCAAGGACCTTAAAACCTGTGCAGTCTCATCAAACAGACTTATTCCAAGTTGTGTGGAGCTTTCTAGCTCATAATTAGCACTTTGAATTATGGCCAGAAACTAGTAGGCTGTGAAACTGTTGCAAGAAAGGAATAGCATTTCCCTGGTAACTGGTTTGGGGCAGTAACCTGGTCGCAGTGTTCTGGAAGAGCTAAAGCCTAGATGCTGTAATACTATAGTGTGCTTGGAGAGCCTTTTAGCTACCACTCAAAATCTTTATCCACTATCAAACTTCAGAGAAAAGGCTTCCATGTGTAATGACTGTTCTCCCTAAACTGTAAGAAATCCCATGCAGAAAGACAGCACTTTTGACATTTTACAATAAGAGTTGCATATAGAATTCCACTCCCATATGCAGCTTTGTCGTGAATGAAGCGGCAACCTTGACCAGTCACTTCAGAGCCCAGTTATATCCATAATGATACTGTCTCCACCTTTCCCTTCCTCTTCAGCATGAAAGATGAGTGGCTGCGTGGAACGAGTCTCTGAGCTGTGATGGGAATCCGTCTCGCTTGGCTGCAAAAAATATATATATCCTGGTACGGCTGTGATGAATCCTTTCATTATTCATCTGCAATTGCTCCTCTGTTCCCATTGCTTCCTGCTTTCTCTGCCATTCTCTCTTTTTTATATATATAAATAAAAATGAAAAAAGGTTAATGACAAATGCTGACAATGATTGCCTTTAAAAAACCTGACCAGAATGTAGGGAGAAGAGAGATCCTAGAAGGAGGTGGAAACACAGACAGGAAGGATAAAAAAAAGAAAAGCTGGATGGGTGAAAGGCAGCACTTGATCCTTTTTGAGCTACAAGGAGAGAGAAAGGAATTGGACATTTATCATGGAAGCAAGATTTTGCCCACTAATCAGTTGTGAATTTCTTCTTAAAGTTTGATGCACTTGAACAACTCTGCCTGCTCCAACCTGGCACTGAAATAGAAAAGGAGAGTGATTGCTCTCTCCTTCACTCTGTCCACACAAAAAGTAGAGGTAACATTTCTCTAAGGATGGGGATCATCCCAGATTATGAAGTTCAATGAGGCATATGGCAAAATACTAACACTGAGTAATGGAAAACTCTCTCAGTCTCCCATGCCTGGCTATTGCTATCATGTCATGTGCTTGGTGTATTTTCAATGTTGTTCCCAGGTTGAATTGGCCAAATTAACACTCACTGTCCCTAGCTCTGATTGGGCTGGATTCATATTTCTATGTATTTAGGGGCAATTCTGTTAATACATGCTTTTTTTCCGGTATGCTGTTTTGCTCAATGAACGTAGTTTCACAAGCAATTTTCCTTACAGAATGCATGTTTGTTATTTTTACTAATATCGCGTGTTGTGTGCCTTTCCCCCAATGTGTACATTGTTTTGTATTGCTGAACCAAAAAAACTCCATTGGAAAATTCAGGGAAGCACAAATTTCAAAGGACAACTGTGTTTTGAGACATGTTTTATTTCAGAAGTGTGAAATTATATGTTTGCATGACAACATCTGGAAGGCCACACGTGCCCCCCATTTCTGATACTGGCATACAGAAGCATGCCATGCAATATGAATTAAACAACCGTCCCTTTATTCTCAGCTGACCAACACACTTTCTTTAAACTCTGCAACAATTCCATGATTGGTTTATCAGATTATGTACCCTCAGATTATTCACCCTCTCCCCCAATAGGTACAGAGGCTGTTAAGCTTTAGCAACAGTTCTTCTCTTGGTGATGTAAATTCTGACAGTACTGTTAAGACCACAGTAAAGCCATTTCCACACTAGACTGTTATAGTGCTATTATTCCACTTTCAACATCCTATGGAATCCTGGGGTTTGCAGTTTAGGGAGGGGCCACAAAGGGATTGCTGGGCCAAAGCTAACAAAATTAATTTCAACAGAGAGAAATGTAAAGTCCTACACTTAGGCATAAAAAAATGAATGCACAAATATAGTATGAGAGATGCATGGCTGGATAGCAGTACATGTGAAAGGGATCTAGGAATCTTGGTAGATCACAAGCTGAACATGAGTCAGCAGTGTGATGAGGCAGCCAAGAAAGCCAACGCAATTCTTGGTTGCATCAATAGGAGTATGGTATCTAGACTGATGAAGGTAATGGTACCACCCTATTCTGCATTGGTTAGGCCTCATTGGTTAGGTGTCCAGTTCTGGGCACCTCAATTCAAGGAGGATATTGACAAGCTGGAACGTGTCCAGAGAAGGGCGACCAAAATGGTGAAGGGTCTGGAAGCCATGCCCTATGAGGAACGGCTTAGGGAGCTGGGTATGTTTAGTCTGCAGAAGAGAAGGTTAAGAGGGGACATGATACTCATGTTTAAATATTTGAAGGAATGTCATGTCGAGGAGGGAGCGGGCTTGTTTCCTGCTGCTCCAGAGACTAGGACAAGGAGCAATGGATTCAAGCTGCAGGAAAGGAGATTCCACTTGAACCTTAGGAAGAACTTCCTGATGGTCAGAGCTGTCTAGCAGTGGAATATGCTGCCTCGGGTTGTGGTAGAGTCTCCTTCTTTGGAGGTTTTTAAGCAGAGGTTGGATGGCCATCTGTTGAGAATGCTTTGATGGGTGTTCCTGCACAGCAGGAGGTTGGACTCGATGGCCCCTGGGGTCTCTTCCAACTCTACGATTCTATGATTCTATGAATAATAGCACCATAACAGTCTAGTGTGGAAATGGCCTAAGTTTCTGCTTTGTATGGACTTGCAGGTCTTCAGCTCAAACTTGCTGCTGCATCCTCTCCAAGACCATTTTGAGGGCATAGTGCTCTCAAACTGACAAATGTGGACTCCAAGATACTGTACAAATTAAGCAAACAGCAGTGCTACTTTTGTTTTAAAAGCAGAGTACAGTGCCTTTGTGAAGTTCAATACAAGTAAGCCTCTCCTCGTTTCTCAACAGGGGAATGTTCAGTAGGACAAATGTTCCAGAAATGCTATCTTAGGATCCTTGCATTCTCAGCAGCATCAACTGCTCCCAGTGGCTTGATCCCTGAGTCCCAGAAATTTCAATGAAAGGTAAAAATTTGTTTCAAGATAGCTTTTGACCCAATCAGTCTATGGAATGTGTTTTGTAAACTGGCGCATCCATCTATAGGGGAACAGCTCCGTCCCCCTGACACCAAGCCCCCATCTGTTCCACTAAATGAAGAAACATGACAAGCTTTTTACTCAAAGGCTCTCCAGGAAGTTACATTGATTATTCCAAGTTAATGCCTCCCCCATCTATAACAGGAAAAGGGAACAGCAAGCAGACAGAAAAGGTAGTATCTGGCACCAAAGGAGAAAATCCATGTGCTTATTTGTAGGTTTGCATTTCCAGGCAGGATTAGCCCTCTACAAAGCTACAAGCAGAACTGTCATCAATCAATTTGTGTTAGTCTTCAGCTAGAGGTCTGTCTATGCTGATAGCCATCTAATTGTTCCTTTTTAATTTAATCTTATAATACCTCTAATGGTACGTTGATACTTTGGAAGAAAGGTGGGATCATACATACACACATGCATACATAGATAGTACAGGATAGCGATAAACCCAAAGACTATTCAATCAACAGGGCTGGCTTAGGTTTTGGGGAGGCATCTCCTATTGCAGTCACCCGATGGTGCTGGCAGAAGTGCTGTAATCTGTACCAGAACAGTAGGAGACATCCACCTCTTTTAAATTCTCACAATGCATCACAGGGACAACATCTAATGGACCAGCACACAGAGGTCTAAGTTTCATTATGTTAACCCAAGAATGATTTTCAAAGAATGTTGATGCCAGCCTTTTCAGCAGCATTACAATTCTGATAGCAGAGGGTGGTTAGCAAATTTATTCTGTGTTGTGTGTCCACATGTATCCATTTACCTGCGGGAACACTAGAGTCAAAGTGTAGCCAATGCTTGCAGCAATTTAACATCTATTTACCCAGAATAGGTTATTGAAACTTAGCTAACTCCAGTAATGATATGCTGGCTTACACATCTAATCTATAAAACTCAAAGTTTGTGAGTTTGTCTGTGTCAGGCAGGCGAAGACCTCATATGAGTGGCTGTGTCAGGCAAGAAGACCTCATATGATTGGCTGCCTGTGAAGATTCTATGGAATCCTGGGGTTGGCAGTTTAGGGACGGGCCTTTATAATTCTCAGCTGGTGAGCTCTTGGGCTTCAAGCCAGTTGCTATGAAGAAGGGGCCTTGTAGCAAGGAGGGCAGTGTATTCCCTCAGAAACCAAACCTCTGTACGTAAACAACTCTGGATACAGACTGGATTGGGGAATATGGGGAAAAGTTACAGGTACTGGACAGGGCAGTTTGGGGAATTAGACACACAGGAGCTCAAATTTTTCTAACAAGCATTACCTATGAGAAAATAAAATCCTGGTCAATGCTGGGTAAATACTCTAGTTTTCTATATAGTACTTAGATGCATGTGTGCATGCACCTTCAAGTCATAAGTGGACTTATGGCCACTCCCTGAATTTCATAGGGTTTTCTTAGGCAAGGAATACTAAGAGGCAGTTTTGCCAGTTCCTTCTTCTGAAATACAGCCTTCAGCACCTGATATTCATTGGCAGTTTCCCATCTAAGTACTAACCAGAGTTGAAACTGACCACCAAAACCACCACCAAAAGACCACCAATACAAGGTTGGTATCAAATGGTTCAAGGACCAAGAGACAAAGCATGGTTATTTTAAGCCATATTCAGGATGGAAAAAAAAAACATGAAATTGATATAGACCTGTAATGTATCCTGTGCATAATTCACTGAGCACTTCTTATTTCCAGTGTTCTGTAACACCTCTATGAAGCCATTGGGAATGCAGATAGCCCTTCACATTTGCTAGGGTTAGAGGTGCAGGACCCTCACAAAAGTGAGAAAATTGCAAATATCAAAATGTGAGTATGTGGGAATGGGGCTGGGGCATTTTGGACACATGGTGAAAACTCTATTTTTGCATTTTTACATAGTACAACTATTTTCAGCATGTTTCAGTGTAAATATTGTATTTTGTGTTTACTGCATTTTTAAACAACAGTATTCTACACTACTTGAAATCTAAACAGTCTATAAATATTTGTAATATTTCACAGTACCTGGGCTACCCATGGATGGAATCTTGCTGGTGTCTTATCCATGCACAAGTTCCCTTACAGAAGTAGCTAGACATTTGTCAGATGCAGAATGTTCACATTCAATTTGAAGTTGCAGAAGTGAAGGGTAAGTTGCAGAAGGGGTGATGGCAGTGGTACTCCAACACATCTGGAGGGCATCAGGTTGGCAAAAGCTTAACCTTTCAAGCTCCAAGATAAGGGAAATTTAATCTCAAAGGGGATACCTTGAGCCAATCTTCAATTACCTATGGTAGATTAGTGCCAAGAGGCAGGACCTAAAAAAACCCTCCTGTCTTTTCTCATGTCTAGGCCAGATAACATCAAGCACTCAGCTGCTTAATAGATACCATTCTGGGAAAAATGCCAGTGTGCTTCATTTTTAGAATGCATGATGCAAAGAAATCTTCAAGTGAATGAAGTTCCAGTTCAGACGTAATGAGCCATGTTCCAGTGCACTCCTTTCTGCCTCACATCTTAATCCAAAAACCAATGTGCTTTATCAGACTGGATCCCCATGACTTCAGAAGTGACAAACTGTGGCTTGACCTGGTGTAATATCCTAGTTTCCAAGGACCAAACAGTTCCTCAGTCTCATAGGAAAGATACGAACTCAAACAAGAAAACACCAGTCAAGGAATAAGAAGAATGTATACAATGTATTCCCAGAATCATTACCATCTAAACAAGGACAATGTCTAAATCACACCTGCTCTAGGTTTTATGCTGTATAGTATCTACTCTATAGAATCCTAATCTGTTACAGAGAAGATTAAAATTTTGCAAAATCTAGTTTTCTTGGATCCTGAAAAGAGGAAGGTGGGATACAAATCAAGCAAGCAAACAATTTTAAGTGTTATCAAGTATTAAGAAACTCAGAGCCTTTCCTCTTGCCATAGTATCCCTGCTTCAGCTGCACAGGTTTAGGTGGACTGACCAATCTCACAGGGTTGTTGAAGAATCAAAAGTACTTGTTTACACCTTATGAACTTCTGAATACTGAAGGCTAGTATAAACACAGTTGAAATAACAAGAGCCATTATTCTCACAGCTGTTAACAACAAGCAAATCATAAGGGTTTGCACTCCAAGCATGCATTAATGCTTCAGATGCTTTGTGTTGGTCCAGGCATGCTGAGAAATGGAGCACTCTAGATCTACACACAGAATATAAAAGCTTCTATCCTGATTTCTGCTGGTCTGTATCAGCGCCAAACAGCTGGATTACAGATGCCTCTTTAGGTAATACATATGTTACCAAGCTCAGATTTAGCACTACTATCACAAGAAGAAGCTATCATCAAAGTAAGTCCAAGTAATGGTTGGCAGAAAAACCTTTATTTAATATAACTCAGCAAGCTGCTATCTAAAAGGTAGATTCTAAAATAAAATTCCAAAATCACAACAAAGCCATGTTATCACTTGCCCCAAAAGGAACTTGCAAAGGCCTTGAGAATCAAAGCCTTGCCAAGCATTAGATTCACCTGCAAATGACTTCTGTGAAGTGACAGGAAGCCTTGCACTGATTCCCATGAGCAAAGCTCCAGTGGAAGTGCCTGCTGCATTGCAGAACTGGCCAAGGGATGTCTCAAAGTTCAAACACAGGAAATGTCCCAGCTCAGAACACTTGTCAGTTAGTAAGCTTCCACACTATTTGGTCATGAGTGCAGCTCCATGACTTTCAAAGTGAAGAAGGTTAGAATAAGCTTTCACACAGACATACAGACTTCTGACTGTGGTTATGTATCACAGATGACATGCATGCTCATGTAGGTGCACACACTTCACACAAATCTCTCCACAAAGATCACAATATCTCTGAGGATTCTAGCCTGACCTCTCCAATGCTCACAAATGCCTATTTTCCACAGGGAATATTTATTTATTTGTGTTTGTTTGTTTGTATGGATGAGCATGCAACCACGTAAGCCCCCAGTGTCCAGTGTGAAGCAGCAACAACCATATACTTTACTAGCTCTGTGAGAAGCAGACCTCTGTGTAGGCACTTACAGTAAGCTCATTGCCTATGAAACCAGAATGCACCTAGAGCCTCAGGAATCTCCAAGTATGAAACGACAGAGATATTGCATATAGGTAAAAGTAAATATTAGTGGACACAAATATTGCAACAAAACACATCAGAATTACAAAGCCCAGCCATGGTACTTGAAAATCATGAGCTTCAATTAAGGGTATTTTGGCACTATGGCTCAATTTAATCTGAAAAAAGATGTGAACATAAGAATTCTGCATAGAAGACAGACGAGAAAAACTAAATGAGCATCAACATAGCCTTCATGTTTCAAAAAGAAGAAGAAAAGGCTGCCCCTCCCCCAATTTTCCACTCAAGAAAACTCATTTTCCGTGTTTTCTTCTTCTTCCAGGACTTCAACAATCGAATGCTATTAACCAGTTGTCCCTTCTGAGCAAGATGATTTTGCTTACAAAATGTTTTACAATGCGATGCCTATAAAAAGATGGGATGAAGACGAGGGCAGGAAGTACGAGATCTCGCATATCTCAGGTGAGAACATCAGCATGGAACTAGTTAGTGTGCGCTGCACAAATAACTGTGTGTATTTTATCACCATGCAGCAGACAAGAAATCTTTCTCTACTCCTACTATACAGAGGCAACTGGAATATCTGCAATGGACAATATGTGTGGCAAGATTCCTGATTTTTTTTACAGAGTGAAGTGCCTACTGGCTCCATTTCCAACACTTCAAGTTCAGTGCTGAAGTGCTACAAATCAGAAATACATAAGCTAGAAGTAACTTATGAGCAACTGGCCCCTAAGCTGTGAAGAGGTTTCCTTGGAGATTGGAAAAAGAGTTCTAATAACTGTGGTTGTTGTGTTCTTTCAACTTGTTTCCAACTTATGGAGACCCTAAGGCATACTTATCATGGGGTTTTCTGTGTGCTGAAAGTATGTAACATGCCCAAGGTCGCCCAGTGGGCTTCCACAGCAGAGTAGGGAATCAAACCCTGGTCTCCAGGGTCATAGTCCAACACTCAAATCACTACACCATGCTGGCTCTCTAATAACTATCTTCCCCTTTGGTGAGCTGCTTTAAAACCATATAGTAGACACTGTGTGCAACAAGCCATTTCATAGGCACTGATTCTCCATGTGGATTTATTCACAAGACCTTAGTAAATATAGATGGTAACAATGAAAACAGACTACGTAATGGGAATCCAGTGCACAAACTAATAAGTACAGGTTGCTCAACATAGGCAGGTCAGAGCAGCCTGTCCATGTCAGTTGCAAAAGGCCACTCTGAGTCAATTTGATGTTCAAAGTTCTCTTCAAATCTTTTTTTGCTTCGCATCTACAGGTTCATTGTAGCAAACGGAGCACCTACTTGCGAAAAGACTAACCACTCTGTGATTGAGTCAGAGAGGATGTGACAAAAAGCAAGAAATTAAAAACCTAAGCAAAGACCCACCAGACCAAACTAAAGATAGATTATCCTTGTGCTCATGGTGGCCAAGAAGATGCTTTTAGGGAGTGCATGAACAGGACTTGAAGCCAACAGCCCTCTTCCAGCAACTAAAGATTCAGTGAAATTTTCCCTCTGAACCTAAAGGCTGGCAAGAGCCATTCTGATTAGTAACCATTGATTATGGAGACTTACCTTGCTCCACAAATCTGTCTTTAAAAGAGTTCTAAATGTGTGGCCACCACCAAATCTCCTTGTAAATTATGCACTCTGTGACAAAGTACTTCCTTTTATCTGTCCCGACTCTTCTGCCTATTTCATTGGATGACACAAAGTTCTAAGATTACACAAGTAGAAAACTTCTATTTCCAATTTTTCCACACTACATATAATTTTATCACAAACCTCAAACAGTAAAAGTTCTAATCTAGAAAGAAGCATCTGAACATAGCATTCACCTTTATCTACACCCCACTGAAGGGGCTAGTTGCATGTTTTGATGTAATAGAGCCAACTGCTGACAGATGTTAGTTACCGTATTTTCCGGCGTATAAGACGACTTTTTAACCCAAGAAAAACTTCTCAAAAGTTGGGGGTCATCTTATACGCCGGGTGTCATCTTTGCGGTCGCCGCATACGGTGGGGGCAGCTCAAAAATGGCCGCGGCCGCATCCCCACCATATGCGGCCACCGTATGAAACCACCCAGGGTGGTGCTGTGCACTTACCTGAAGATGCGGGGGGGGAGGCTCCTCGCGCTCGCCGTTCTTCCCCCTCGCGCGAGCGCCGGTCGCGCTGCCTCCCCGCTTCCACCCCCACCCCCGCCTACAGCTCCCAGGCCAGGGAGCGCTGAGGCGGGGGGGAGCGGCGGCGTTTTGGGCGAGGCGAGGCTCCTCGCGCGAGCACCGGTCGCGCTGCCTCCCCGCTTCCACCCCCACCCCCGCCTACAGCTCCCAGGCCAGGGAGCGCTGAGGCGGGGGGAGCGGCGGCGTTTTGGGCGAGGCGAGGCTCCTCGCGCTCGCCGCTGTTCCCCCTCGCGTGAGCGCCGGTCGCGCTGCCTCCCCGCTTCCACCCCCACCCCCGCCTACAGCTCCCAGGCCAGGGAGCGCTGAGGCGGGGGAGCGGCGGCGTTTTGGGCGAGGACGGAGGTGGGGAAGAGTCCGGCCAAGTTGGCAGAGAGGGGGAAAGGAGGGCTTCCCTCCAGGCCGGTGGGTCAGGTGAAGGGCAAGGGCCAGCGCTGGCCTCCCCCGCTCTCCTCCCCTCTGGGCACCCACCCCCCAGGCCCCCCCAGCCCCAAAGAGCCGGGCGCGGGGTGCTGCCCTCTTCCCTCTTCTCCTCTGCTTCCCTTGGTGGAAGCAGCTGCGGTGGCTCGGGCAAACATTTTGTTTCCTTCCCAGCCCCAGCGGAGGAGGCCAACGAGGGGAAAGCGGGCGAGAGCCGAGGAGGGCGTTGGAAGAGGGGTAGTCTTATACGGCGAGTATATCCCAAACTCTATATTTTAACTGGAAAAGTTGGGGGTCGTCTTATACGCCCAGTCGTCTTATACGCCGGAAAATACGGTACCTGTTTACAATTAGAACTGGGCTGTCTCCTTAAAGCTCCCCCAGCTGTATGAATTAGGTCAATGAATTTTCACATAAAAATATGTTTACCCTTTTGATACAATATAAGCCAGCAGGCATGGCAGAGTTCAGTTTTTGGTATCAGGACAGTTGCTATAAAAATCAAAATAAAACAAAACACTTAAACACACACAAATCAATTCTCAAAATCATGGTCTGGAGGACTGAATAGCGCAATGTCTGAATGGAGCTACAACGTAAGACAAAAAAAAAACTAAAGTCCACACAAGTTTGTCACATTTCTATGTTTATATACAGGGTCCTGCGAGTTCCACAATTGCATGATCACAAGTATTTTTGAAGAATTTGGCAACTGTTACGGGGACTGTCCAAGCACTGGTCGTACCTCTACTGCTTCAGTTCCTTCTACTTCGCTGCTTACCACCTCCACTGCCTTTTCATCCACATTAGTCAGAATTAAATAAATCTGGATAGTTTTCGCTACTTACATTATGTATTCCAGTCACAGAATTGTGGCTATTCTGCTAAAAGAATGCATATTCCTCTAAAACAGCGTCTGAAATTTACTCTCTGTGGAATTCACTGGGTCCAGTTTACATGTCACATGCTAAACAACTCCTCCAATCTGAGTTTCTGACCTATAAGCATATCAAAAAGTATTTTACATTACAGTCAGCCCTCCACATTCACTAGAATTAGGGGCACAGGACCCCGCAAAAATGGAAAAACTGAATATACTAAAATGTGTCTCAAGTGGCTGAGAAATAGTGGGGAGAGCAGACACTCCGGCTCCAAACCAGATCAGGGAAAGGAGAGGGAAAGAGGTGGTCAGCATGGTAGCCCTATATTTCCTCTTTCATACCCAACATCTTCCTTGGGTGGGTAGGTGGGGCATCAGGAGAGGGTTCATGGTACTGAGAAATTGGGGTATGAGCTGGTCTTAGCTGGCTAGGCAGCAGCTGGTGCAGGAGGAAGATCAGAGGCAGGTTGCTGTGCAGCTTGATCAAAGCTGCTGGAAGGGAAGGTTCCCTTGGAAAAAAAAGCAAAAGGTTGTACAAACTCAGGAATAATCAAATCCATGAAAGTCAAACCCGCAAATGCAGAAGGTCAGCTGTACTTTAAAGTTAAAAATTAGCAAATTTGGGCTTATTTCTGGATTCCTTCAATCAATTAGGTATTTTACAGCTATTGTATGGGGATGTGTATTAAAAATTCAGGACACTGCAAACAAAATACGGAACAGGTGAAACTGCAACTCACTATCACTTTACCAAACTCAGTTGTTAGAGTGTTTAATATAAAAACCACTGTGACAGAATTATATCAACTCAAACAGAAATATCACAATTTCACAAAAACTTCAGGACACAGGCTAATGCCTATAATGCAGCATAAGCTGATCGAGGTGGCAAAATGGGTGGCACTCATTCACTAAAACCAACATGGTTATAATGGTAGCTCTCTTCAAAGTCCTTCAATTCTTCACCAACCATTCAAATAAACCATTGGCTTGAGCATCCTTTGTAGAGGATTAAAAGGAACTTTTCCTACCTGGGCAATTTTAAGGTGTGTTAAGGAACTGAAGAGGGCCTGCTTACAAAGCTTTGTGCCTGGAATACATAATCAGTGCTATCCATTCTGAAACAGGAAAAAGATCATTGTAGTAGTGAAAAATGTATGAGTTGCTCTAATAAACCCATCTTGCATGGGTAATGGTGTCTGGGGTTCCCAGTTAAACATATCTGAGTACAGTTAATACAGTTTCTTATGCCCATCATATTCACACACAATTTCATGAGTTAAGGCAAAGAGATCAAAGCATTATACAAGCAGTTGAAACATATCAAACATTTGTCTCTATCTAAGCAGCACCAAATTTTTTCAATGACTAGACTCCATAAGCACAGAAAGAAGTTGTGATTCCATTCGCTCTGGCCTTGTACCATAAAATGTCACACAGACAACAGGATCCAATCAACAATGCACACGCAGGTACATCCTAGGAAAATGAAATGTCAAGGGAGACTTCAAAGACTAATTTTCAAAAAGCATTAAAAATTGCATTATAAACAATACTAGAAAAATAAAATGAGTGAACAGTTGTCCAGGCTCCAAAAATATGATGCTGGTACCTATGAATTCAGACTATTTTGTAACCCTGTTCACATATATTGAAGAAAGGAGAGGAAGGAGAGGGTCATAGGGACAAAGCACCACTCCATACTGAGATGGAGAGAGAGAACATTGAAGAGAAACTATTCCCTTCTCTAGCCACATTAAGAAAGAAGGTTCTTAATTGTTCCAATGGAACAATAAGTTTGGGCAGTCTCAGGCATTATGATGCCAACAGACTAGGTTGACCAATTTGGCAGTGAGGGGAGGGGGTGCTGAATAGAGTTGGAATAAATCCTTTGAGTATGTGCATACTCAAGCCTGTCACTTTCTCTGACACACATATAACATGGTCCTATGACACATGCTTTAAAAATCCAGATGTGCCCACAGACCCAAGAAGATGTAAGGCTCCTGGAGTAAGTGGATGCACCTGCATAAAGCCTACTCTAAAATGACATTACGTTCAAAAAGCTGTGAGAAAAGCAACAGAGGACCTAAATTAATGCCTTGGGTGGATTTTTATAACAGCTTTCAAAACAGAACAGCTATGGCTGGTAGCCCATTTCATCATTATTTGAATACTGCATTATACACTGCAAAGTTTCCTGACAGGACACATCTACTCTGTGCGTTTATGGATCAACTGGCTTGTGCTGTAATAGACACAAGAAAGCTAGGCTGACAGAGAAGAAGCCTGAACTTAGGACCAATCCTAAGGTACATCAGTGTTACAAGAGGAAAAAACATAGGAGGATAATGCTACATAAAAAACAGGCTGGAAGGGAATACATCTGTTCAAAATGTTGATGAACAAGTAGCCTTTGGAAATGTTCCTAATGTAAAAGTCAAAATACAGAGTTCAAAAAGCTTATCATTTACTGCAATCAGGAATACCTACTGTTTTCAGCAGTTATTCCTGCCAGAGACAGAGGCTCTGCCTCTCAAATACACTGCAATTAGAACTCCTCCTGTTGAACACAGGACTCTACAACAATTGAGATGTCTGAGAAACGGAGTTCTACAACAGAGACAGGCATTTGCAATAGCCAATAGCATTTGCATACACACAGCCAGCAGCTGCTGGGTCTGAAAATTAGAGTGCGTAACAGATACCTGCACAGCAACAGCAGAAACATTATTAAGTATAGAAACCCCAGCATCAATTATACATTTTTACATGGAGTTACAGACACAAATTGTGGGAAGAGTGGAATAAAACAGATCACATGCTACCACTGGAGAGAAAGTTATTGCCAGCCAAGATGTTTGATGAACATTCTGACAGTCTGCCATCCAACACATATAAGAGTCCAACTAATTGTTAAGAGAAAGAGCTGCCTTCCTCTGGTGCAAGTCAAGGACCATATTCTGGTGACATTTTTAAAAAAGCTGCCTCAGGTAGTAGAGGTGGGGCTTCTCCCTGACGAATGGATGCTGCATGTGTCATCAGTTCTGGTGCTTCTGAGAGTGTGCCACTGGTGGGCCAGTTTCTGATGCATCTCTGTGGATGGATAAAGCGGCTGGAACACCACAGCAGAAGAGGAAGAGAAATACAACAAAGTCATGTCAAAAGAGGGTATATAATTATGGTTTTGCATACCAAAACGTGTGCCCTCCCAATCCTCTCCAGCATTACTGCATGATTCATTCATGTACTTTACTCCCAGCTTACAGAACTCCTAAAGGGCACAGATAGCAAAAATCTTCCAAAGCACTGCTTCTTTTATCTGCTTCATTTTTAAAAGGGATATCCAGAAAATAACACTTTCTGCTGAGAGATGTCCTGCTTCTTAACCAGTATGTTGTTGGGAGGGCTCTGTCAACCACAGCAGAAGCACATGGACATCATTTAGAGAAACCCTCATTTTTACCTTGATTGCAGAGTACAAGAGAAAAGAAAGTCAATACAAGTTTGAACCATTCTCTAGTTAACTCTAGAACTTTTGAAAATCTCAACACTAGAAAGCCTTGTCGATAAAATCTACCTTCCCTTATGATGCAAGTTGTAAAAGTGATGTGACTACATTAATTAAGCTGTAGGATATTTTGTGCTAATCAACTAATAGCAGTTCCAGCTTTGTGTCCCAATATTTTAATTAAAACATTTCTAAACCACAATATCACCTCTATACCACAGACACTGTGGTTGTTGTTGTGTGCCTTGAAGTCACTTCCGACTTATAGCAAACCTAAGGTGATATTATCATGGGGCTTTCTGGGGCTGAGAATGCGCGATGCACCCAAAGTTACCCAATGGGTTTCCATGGCCAAAGCAAGGAATTGAATTCCAGGGTCATAGTCCAACTCTCAAGCCACCACAGAAATAATTAAAACAATACAAGAAATAAGACAAAAGTTCCAAATATTACATCATGAAAAGGAAAGTACCAAAAACAATATAACAAAGTCAACTAAGCTGAAAATCTTCTGTACTGAATGAAAATTTGAATTCTGTGCTCATATAAATAAAATTTGGGGATCAGGCACAGGGAAATGCGCATCTGGCTACTTCTGTTTTGTACTTCATTCTGCTCTGAAGTTCCAAAGTATTCAAGAATACTTATCCTGCCTATACACATTTTGCAGCAAGTAAGAAGAAATCACACTGGTTTCCTGTGAGAAAGTAAATTAATTTTTAAGAACAGTGCTAGAAGCCACTCCAAGCCCCATATGTATCTTGTATATCTTGCAGGAAAATGCTTCTGACAAAAAATTAATCCATACTGGATGAAACAAAGTATTCCAGACTGCCAGTGAGTCTGCCCAAACATACTGCTCAATATCTACCTGTGCTACATGCAAGAAGAAAGGGGAGAAACAGCAACAGGGTTTTTTCAACTCACTGAGAGTATGGCTCAAAGAAATCTGGCAAGTCCAGGATATAGTGCCTGGCAGGCTGCCTATAAGAACAGCTCCTCCTCTCAAAACCATAGACTTAGATCAAGAAAGAACATAAGGGCAACTCCATCAATGCACAAATGATGCTCAGTACTTTAAAAAGTAAGAAGCACACTGTAAGATTATGTGCAATTTCTTGAAAGGAAACAGAGAAACTGGTTTTTCAGGAAGATGGAGAGAGCAGGTATGTCCTAAGCCTAGTTCAGAATCAGATTCTTTGCATTTGCGTACTCACTAGAGTATATTCTGAGTCTTGATTATTGCCCAGTAACAAGCAGGAATTTCTTTCCAGCTCTTCCATTTCAAGCTCATGGAGACAGAGATTCTGACCCATTCACATATGAGGTAGCTCTCACTCATGTGTTTCAGAAGTACACAGAAATGCAAGAAGACTCAAGCAGAAACACTCATCTGTGTTGCCTTGAGTCCTGTGCTGGGAGAAAGGCAGGACATAAACTAAAGAATTAAATATGTGTGAGGCAATGTCTCCATGGCAAATAAGGTATATGGAGCCATTCCAGTTTCTCCAGCTATTGTAGAGACAATAGTTCAAAAAGACAAGGCCTCCACACAAGTCCAGGCACAACCCTACTCATTCCCTATAAACAGTCATATGGCTCCAGTGTGAGCAACAAACCATGAACTGCAAGTACAGAGTCAGAGAATGGTAGTTCAGAGTTTTCGAGAGCAAGGAGCCATGATCTTGCACGTGTACTACTAAATATCTCATTAGGCTTCTTAAAAAAGAATCCAGATGGCTGCTTCAGTTCCAAACACTGAATGCATACCTGTATTTTCAATGGTCTGACTTATCACTAAAATTCAGTCAAATTTCACAAAACTTTCTGTAGGTGGAGAGGGGGAGGGGTCCATGACAGAGGAAGATTTGTTGCTGCATGTTTAAGAAAGAAGCTAAATTCATCACAATGACAGGGGAGAGTGTTGGCAGAGATTTGAGCTATTTATTCTTTTAGGAAAATCCTATAAAGAATGACATGAGGAAGCCTCTATCTGCAGTCTTGTTCATCACGTTGGTGAGGAGTCCGATAACAGATGTATGCAGGAGCGTGATTTAGTGCCGGGAGCTGGCCCCTGATGTGTATTAATACAGTGGCAAAGCAGAACGAGCCTCTCTTCATCACTCATCTCTATAAAAGAGGTGGAATCCGAGATGGCCCGATGTTAGGCAGAGCAAGCCCATTTGTTCTGCTGACTGATGGAGCCAGCTCAGGCTGTGTCCTTCACCTCTGTGGGGCACTCAGGTTGCATAGAAGGAGTTCACTGAAGCAGGACCTGGTCAACAAGTGCAATGAGAACAACTGGGCTCAGCCAGAGATCTAGTGTTACCCACTAGAGGCACCCTCGCTTATACAAACTCTCCAATCTCAAGCCCTGGCCTGAATTCTGATTCACTCAAATCTTTCCAGTAAGATATAAAAATCTGCCACATGGAATTAAATGTACAATAAAAGAAAATCAAGGTAGTCAGCAAGGAAATATCCAAGCCAGTTATAACTGAAAGCATGCTGGGGGAGAAGATAAAAGAAAGTCCAATGACCAGTGATGTACAAATCCCATGCATCTCTCTCTCTCTCCCTCCCTCCCTCTCTCTCTCTCTCACACACACACCCCTATTTTGCTTTCTCCCACAACTTTCTCCTTCCCACTTTCTGTCTCTCTGACTCTGTCACCCTTTTTTAAAAAATAGAGAAAAGCCAGCTTCCAGCTTTCAGGAATGTACAGGTTCAGAATCCAGAACTGATCCTTCTTGAGGTTTCCAGGTATATCTTTGGTACTATCTGCTTCTGATCTGGTAACACTCATTAGCACTCTGCCATAGTGATCAGGTAAGTGAGACATCTTGAGCCTCCTACTTGGTTGGATAATATGCTTTTAAAAAAAGTTCAAAGGTTATATTAGATGGGCAAGAGGCAGTCATTTTCCCTGTTCATATCTAACACAGGTGGGCAACTGTGGAAAGTCCCCAAGAGATCTTGGAAGACCATACCTGCCACCACAGGCCTCTTTTACAAACCTTTTTTTTTTTTTTTTTTTGGCCTCCAAACACCCTCTGGAGGTATTTTTGCTATGTTTTTTAGCCCTTCATGGGTCATTTTAAGCCTAGGAGAGTCACTTCCTGTTCACTTCCAGTTTCAAAGAAAGGCTTTCCCGGGGCCTAAATTGGCCTGAAGATGAGACAGAGGAGGGAACATGTAGGAAAGCTACAAAGCAAGAGGAGTAAGACAGAAGAAGGTTCAGATCCCTTCATTATCATATGCATTTTAAACTATATTCCTCACACATCCTGTATTCATGAACAATGTGGCTGTTTCAGATACATAGGCACAGAGTCATAGAATCACAGAGTTACAAGAGGCCTCATAGGCCATCTAGTCCAGCCCCCTGCTCAATGCAAGATCTCCAGCTAAAGTATCCCCAGCATGTATCTGCCCAGCCTCATTTTGAAGACATCCTGAGAAGGAGACCCTTACCACCAATTTGGACATTTGGTTCTACAGCTGAACTGCTCTTGCTGTCAAGAATTTACTTCTAATGCTGTCAAAATCTACTTTCCTGTAACTTCAAATCATTAAACCTGGCCATATCCTCTGGGGCAGAAGGGAACAGGCCTGCCCCTCCTCTCTGTGACAGCCCTTGAGATATCTGAACAGTGCGATCATGTCACTGCTCAGTCTTCTCTTCACCAAGCTGAACATGCCCAGCTTCTTCAGTAATCTTATATATTTGGTTCTCCATACCTCTTATCATCCTTGTTGCTTTCTCTGAACCTGTTCCACCTTGTCTATATTCTTTTCTAAATGAGGCACCCGGAACTGAATGCAGTACAGTGCACCCTACTTATATGCAGGGGTTCAGTTGCAGGAAGCCCCACATAAAACAAAACAGTGAATACTCACATCCCATTGTCTTCAATGGACGCAATGTGCATGTGACAGCACAGGTGTGTGCCTGTCATGTCCATTGACAATAATGGACACAACACTTTGAGCAACCTCAGATTCATGTTTGCTGAAGTCACACAACAAGAGGGTGCACTACACGCCAGATGAGTCCTGATTAGTGCAGAATATAGTGTTACTATTGTTTCCCTCAACTTGGAAAATATGCTTCTTATTAAATGCGGGCTAAAATAGCATTCGCCTTCTTTGCTGCAGCATCACACTGACAGCTCATGTTCACCTAATGACCAACAATAATCCCAAGGTCCTTTTCACATGTAGTACTGTTGAGCCATGTATCCCCCATCCTATAACTATGCATTTGGTTTTTGTGACCTAAATGCAGAATTTTGCATTTGTCTCTATTGAATTTCATTTTATTAAATTCTGCCAAATTTTCTAGTTTATCTTTTGTATTCTAATGTGCCAGCCACTCCTTCTAGTTTTTTGCAATCTGCAAACTTAATAAGGATTTCCTCCACCTACCCGAATCATTGATAAAAATGCTGAGAAGTAATGCCCTACGGATAGAAACCTGAGGCACTTTACTCAAGACCTTCCAGTTTGAAGCACAGCCATTGATGACAATTCTTTGAGCATGGTTTTCCAACGAATTATGGATCCATCTGACAGTGTCTCCATCTAGTCCACATTTAATCAGTTTGTTAATCAATGTATTATGAAGAACCTTATCAAATTA
This sequence comes from Iguana delicatissima, assembly GCA_948472985.1. Taxonomy (NCBI): domain Eukaryota; kingdom Metazoa; phylum Chordata; class Lepidosauria; order Squamata; family Iguanidae; genus Iguana; species Iguana delicatissima. The sequence goes on from CAOKZL010000868.1 coordinate 709,755, forward strand.
TTTGCTGAAATCCAGATAAATAACATTCACTGCATTCCCACCATCTACTAAACTAGTAACCTGATCAAAAAAGATATAATATTAGTTTGGCAGGATTTGTTCTTGACAAACTCATGCTGGCTCCTACTGATCACCGCATTGTCATTAACATACTTGCAGACAGCTTCCTGTATAATCTATTCTAATATTTTTCTTGATATTGAATTTAGGTTGAATATCTGTAGTTTCCTGGATCTTCTTTTTTGAGGAGCGAGACAGTCTTTGCCCCTTTCCAGTCCTTTGGCACTTCACTTGTTCTCCAAATGGCAAGGATAGTAAATCAGCAAGTTCTTTTAGTACTTTGGGATACAGTTCATCTTGCCCTGCAGATCTGAACTCATTTAGGTTAGCTAGGTGAGTCTTGACCAACTCCCTATCAATCTTGATTTACAATCCAGATCCCTTGCCAAGGTCTCGGCTTCTGCAAAGCAGTACACAGTTCTGTTTTTCCTTTCTCTTTTTAAAGGTTTTTGTCTAGGTTCTCTTTTAGTTACGTTTAGTATTGCCCCTGGAAGAAGCATACTGAGAACTTCTGGCCACTAAATGCATTTTACTAATCCATTCTCAAAACAAGCTGTCAAATTCTAATCCCACTCAGATTGCAAACATATGCAGCAAACTTCCAAATGCTGATTATTTGATACTTCAGATACCAGTAAATGTTCCATAACACTTCTGCAAGCCAAAGTGGACACCACACATAAAACTTTTTTTTTTTGCCAGTACTCAAAAACAAATAAGTCATGCTTATGTGTGGTCTCCACTTTGCTTTGCAAAAGCATATGGAACATTTGTCATTTATTTTCTTCTTCTTTCTTAGTTTGAACAGTATGTTTAAGAATGTTCTTAAGCCTCTTTCCAAACTGGTTACCAATTGTTTTAAATTTTGCTTTGATGTCATGAGTAAAGTACTGGTTAGCATTACTATCAAGACAGTTTATCTGCAACAGTTCCAAAACAGTTCCTAAAAGTACTTTATCTCATACAGAGTTTTAGAAAGAAGCATCCTGAGAATCTAGCATAATATCCACTTACAATTTACAATATGAGAAATTCTATACAGGACTGAAGTTATTAGAATATACTACTACAAATCCCCTCTATTTGTTTCTTACTGTTTTGTTTTCTTTTCTCATGTGCTGTTAATATTTTAAGTCAATCTGTGTCCCGTAGAACAGAAAAGGACAATAAAACAATCAAATTTAATCTATTTGCCAGTTTGTTTGGGGGAATGTTTTTGGCCTTTTACTTGGGTCCGGCTCACTGTGACATGAAAATTATCACATCTCCAAACACTGGAGATGAAAAATCGGATCTCACCATCCTAAGATATGCAGCCTGACGGGTACACTGCTTCAAAGCCCACAGGAAAACAAGTGCCCAGTTCACTGGCTTCCACACAAAAGAGCAGAAAGGCCAGTGGCAATCATGGTTTTGGCTTGCCTCACTAGGCAGCAGTAAGTTTGAGGGCGCTTGTAATAAAGGAACTCTGGAATCACTGGTGGTTGCTGAGGACAAACAGGTACCATGATAACGAGCCCGGAACCTTCCCACCGGGGGGAAATATTAAAGCTGGCAGTGCAGCACTGATACTACCATACCTCCAAGAATACGGCTCTTTGGAACCTTTTGTTTTGGTTCTGTTTTCCTTATTTCTGGTCTAAATGCTGCTTCAGTTCTTTCCAAACATTTGGAAAGCTACCTATAGCTATAGATCCAGGTATCTGTGTCAAAAGAAACATTTTTCTTCTACATTTGGGACAATCTAGATTGTCTCGGCATGTTCCTTTTATAAGTCACATTTTGCCTCTGTAGACGAAAATACACCCAGAGAACAAGCAAGCCCTCTTTGCCCTCAAGGCACAATATAATTCCCTTCAATTCTTTTGCCTAAAGGAATTTTTATTCCCTGAAGTGCCTGAGACTGACACAAAAAGGAAGACAAACCCAGCTCTTACTTCCCTTCATAAAAAAGGGTTTCTAAAGGACTCACAGTTGGTGGCTAGACTGGGCACATTTCTGTGTTCAAACACACTTACACACACATTGTATTAAGGCAAACCAAATTTTGTGCCAAGGAAGGCCACATTTTGCAAAAAGAATAAACTGTGTAAATTAAGTCAAGTTTATACAGGTACATTCCTTTTGCAAAAGGATTCTGTCCCTGCTGGCCACTGAAAGCAGAGGGAAGGGTTAGGTTACATTGGTAACCAAAACAAAACAAATCTACACATCTTGCCACTGGGTACCTTGCTGGATCTCAATTTTATTTATCAAGCATTTTTTTCAAACCTATTATCTCAATTAAAAGTAGAAGTAACTTGAATATCTGCTTCCAATACTATCTTTGGTATTTTTGCATTGCAAGTGAAGACTTCATATAAGCCTGCCATAAGATACCTACCTTAGGGGTACTTTCGAGTAAAAACCCTCAAGATGTTGCCTAAAATTCAGAACTTCTCATATATTTCATGTAGCTATCCATTCAAAACTACAGTACACAAAGTCATTAACCACCATTAAACCGTGAACCAAATTACCTGAGGTTGGACTGGAAAGGGAGGCTGTTGCCATTACTGGCTTTCGCTTCCTCTTGATGTCCCTTGAGCACGGAGGTCCCAGATGTATATTAGTCTGCCTAAAAAAGAAATCAACTGTACAGATTAGGGGAGGAAAAGGCAATAAATAACATCCTGATGGCTCCTTTACAAAGACATCAGCAAATCAGCTTTTAATCATTTTTAAAACCAATTCAGTTTATTTTTTCTCATGAGAAAACCTGCAAAGAACAGTGAAGCAAGGCATTTTATGTACTACACAACACCGCCAAAACAACCATGTGAGGAAAAAATTAGTTGGAGAAGATCCACAATAAGCTTAAATGATATTTGTAAAGCCTACAGTCAAAGTACAAAGCAATTTGTAAAGAATGGATACATGCATACAGTTACCAATACACACATAACCCCACGAACTGTCTTCAAATCCTGGTTAAATGAAAACCCTAGTTAACCTTAACTATGGGCTAATAATTTTTCTTGAAACATTGGCATTGGTAGGATGGTGAAGGAGAGGTGGAGAAACATAGACTTTCAGTGTTAGGTTGCAGCAGTGTGCCTGCCATAAGCAATGCAATAAAGCTTGACTGGGAAAACGAATGGGATTCTACCCTAGGTGATCCTACTGCAGCTGTGTGTGCCTACATACAACAGGCAAAGTAAACAGCTGCCTCCCAAATCACTTACTGAGCTCATGTGAAGAGCAAAAAAAGTAAGAAAAGGAGAAAGCAGATTAGCTTGCCTCACAGATACCATGACATATTGAAAAAACACAGATCTAAAAGCTCCACTGCTGAAATGGAAATCATATGAAAAGTGGAGTGTTGAAAGAAAAAAAATCATCCCAGGATGGAATTTGGAAAAACCTTTCAAATTGTTTCTATAAAATCGTAAATGTTCTGATTTATGTAATAAATGCATTTATGCAATAAATGCATTTATAAATGCTTACCTGACCTGGTTGTTTCTGAATAAAAAATTTCCTGAAACATGAATTGCTGTTCCCTTTTGTGGTGTACGAACCTCTCTCTGTTCTTTCCATGTTATTTCTACATCTGGTATCAAAGTTTCTTTGGTACCAGAGGAAAGCCCAGGGACACATCTACTTCATTACCTGAGATGTACCTGTACTTTTATAAATTGAAGAAATTTACATCACAATTTAGAATCTACATGTTAGATCACAATTAAAACAGTACCATGGAAATGAATGTAAGTGTCACTTATGAAGTTTTAGAGCAGAGCTTTCCAAACTGTGTGTTGCAACATGTTAAGTGTGTCAGCTGCAGCGCGTACATGTGTCACGCAAACATAACGGGTGGAGGGGCTGCCTCTCCTGCTGCCCTGGGGCTGAGAAAGACCCAGGCCCGGGCATCGGTAGAAGAGGGCCAGGTTTGGATGGAGGGGCTGCTTCTCCTGCTGCTACCACTGAGGAAGACACCAGTGAGGGTGGGGCAGGCCAGGCTCAGGTGGAGGGGCTGCCTCCACTTACTGAATTAATTACTGAATTATTGTGTCACAAAATGATGCATGTCTAAAAAGAGTGCCACCAATGTGAAAAGTTTGGAAAGCTCTATTTTAAAGGGTCTACTCTGCCTATGACTAAGCCTAGATCTAACATTTATTGTTCTGCCTTGATCCTGGGTGACAAAATGATAAAATTCAAGAGATTTGGGAACACTATCCTATAGTTATTCAATCATCACTAAGAAAATCAAGAAAAATAAAAGCTATGCTAAAAATTAGAAAGATTTTCTTAAAAAGGTTATTAGCTATCCAAGTGTCCAACAGGCAATATAGAAATACCAACTAACATATTCATGGGCATGGTGGATCATATTTCATTCAAGTTGATCCTTCATCGATTAGTTAACAAATCAGGAGAGTACTGATCTCTCATTATCTTTGACCAATGTTGTGCTACAAATGCCCATTTCCAGTCCTCATTGCATTGTCAAATGCATAAATCTATGCAGAAGTGATTCAAACACCAAGCAGAATATATGTGAGGCAGAAAATAGATCTAGTCTTGTTAAGGGCACCAATGTACCAACATTCAACTACACTTCTTCAAGCTTCTCATCAGGCCAGTAACAATGAAAAGCAGTGGACAAGACAGGAAGACCAAAAGTATGCAGTTTTGCTCACTATCAAGAACTCTGCAGCAAAAGTGCCTTCATACGGATTTCAGTTGTTTGGAATGAGACCATTTCCACACAGTACCTGACTGCTAAAACAACTTCTTCTCTGACATCCATATGGACAGACTGTCTCCAGTTACTTCATATCCTGTCAAAAGTCTGAGAAAATGGTCACAAATTTATCAGGACACAAGGCCAAAGCTACGTACTAAACAATTTCTCAGAATCCAAAGCTCTGCATTATAGTCGCAGCGGCCAGAATGAAGCAAGTCATCAACATGATACATGAAGCCCATTTTGGGATGTCTCACATTCTTCTCCTCATGAAGAAAAAGTCATGAAAATATGTCATGAAGGAAAAAAAATATTAGCATACCACTTCTAACTAAATAGACGCCCTTCTTCCCATGTAATAAGGGCATAACCCCAAAGTCAATGCATTAGTATCTCATCTGAAGTGCCCTGTAGTGATGCCCCAGCTAAAACAGCAGAAATATATGCCATCGTATGAAACTAAAAGTAGCAGTAATCTCCAGCAAGCTCTCAATCCATTCCCCTGCCCACTCACTGTGAATCAGTCCTTAAGAGCCAAAGTCCTGGTGCACGTATCCCTGTCTAATGTCTTAATCAGTGACAAGAAGGCACTACTATTAAGTCTTGACATTAAAAAGTCCTAGAGACAGAAAAGTTGCCTGAAAGAGAGAAAATGTACAGGGAATGCATTTGCTTGCCTACTCAACACTAGGCTGGAGCACCGGAATCAGTGTATTTGGGTCAGCAAAATAGCACAGCAGGTTGGGAAAGAAATCAAGCCTCCTTTTCTTCAAATGCATGTGATGCAAACAAGATAGAATGAAAGATTTCAAGGAACTCTCTACACTACAGAGACACTTCTAAGAATTTATGTTTAATTGTGATTGACCTTCAGAGTGACAGCCATACAAAGCACTCTCTTCACAACAGAGAGGGATCTCGATTGAAAAATCTGAAAACTTTTCATTGGAATTCTAAACTTAGAGAATTTCTTAAGAATTAGAATTGTTTAATGACCTTCAGATGACAGCCAACAAAACCTCACAAAGCTACTAATTACAATTGAAGGGGCCTTTTTAAAATTTTAAATCAAAATGGAAATTTCCCCTTTATAACAGAATTTTCAAAGAACCCAGATTAAACAGTTGCTCAAACAAACGTTAAGACAATTCAGGGCCAAAGAAATTTGCTTTAGTAAAAACACTATTTACGGTTTTGGTACCAAGGCTGAATTCAGTTCAGCTGTTTCTGTTGTACTTACAGCATCCCCTGCAAATATGGGTTGCATTAAAGGTGCCTTGAGGTACCACCTGGGGCTATTTCTGATGTCTTCAAAGGTCAAAATTATTAGTAAGAATAGAGATCCTCCTCCTCTTTGAAAAGACAACAGCCAGCTGAGCACCTAAGTCTGATCTGCATATCACAGGTGGAAGTCACTACAAGTAGCTCATTCATTCAGCCCCATCAAACATGGCATAGTTCTTAACAGAATATGCAAACAGAAATAGTGTCACACTAATTCACATCCACTCAGAGGCAAATTTTACCAGAAGCCTCTGATTTTGTTCATTGGTATTCTATTACTGACTTTGTTTTCTATGATTTTGTTTGGTCTGGCCAATATACCCACTACAACCAAAAGCTATCCTTGTGATTAGTTCCATCTATCCTACCAGAACAGAGTGATTTACTCTGTGGTATTAGCATAACAGAGAAATGGATATTATCATTACGTGCAGACAGAGGGATATTTTGTCTTCACCTACCTGGAACCTGAGAGATTTCATGTTAAACTCAAAATATTACCATGCAGATGGACTAGGGCAAAGTAAGAATCCAGACAGAGGTATGGATCTGCTTGGGAAACCTGACACTATTTTTGAGAAACAACACAGTGTCAACCCAAATGACCAACTAGTCAACAGTGTTCCAGGCAACCCCAAGGAAAATAGCCAGTAACAAGACCATGAGAAAGTAGTAAGATGCCATTCACGGTTTGGAGGCAGAAAAATGGTACTGAGAGGAGTTCTCAATGCCAACTTTTTCATGCTTTCCTCTGAAGAGAACACCTTGTCAAAACAGAAGCCATGACAGACATGCAATGATTAGTAAATGCTTTGTGCTCTTAAAGAGCAGCAATTACAGGCATGTGAAAAGAAAGGAAGCAGTCCCCAAGATGCTCTTCCTCACATGCCTCCTGAGAGGCGGCAGGCCATTAAAATTCCATGATGAAGAATCAAAAACAGCCTGGGAACAGCCAGGAGGCAATACAGCAAATTAATACACCAACCATCCCCAGGGAGGAAGGTGAAAAAAAAGAAAAGCGGAAAACACTCTTCATTTTGCAAAATAAAATTATACTACTAATGATAACAGAGTCACCAAGTACACACACATCCACATGCGCTCGCGCTCATGCTCACTCACACACACACGCACAGAGCCCTTCTAATGATGGGCGTGGAATTCCCAGTGCTGCTTCTGACACTTTGAGAGAAGTCTCAACACATCAGAGACAGAAAGCAAGAAAGAGAGTCTTGGTATATTGCAATTTATACAGTCTTTTAACTGCATCTTCCAAGGAATCCTCCGCACAGGGCCTTCTCCTTGACACTGAAGAGCCCCTCCTTGCACACCCATGGCTTCGTATTCAGCAATCTGGCTGGCGGCTCTGTTTAAATGAAGCAATGGGTTACAAGACAGTCACTACGCCACCAAAATGAATTGTACCAGAAGCCACTAGGGAGGTAAAGAAAACATGGGCTAAGAAAGGTAGGTTTAAAAAAAAAACAGAATTTGCCTGATAACAGTCTTTTCAATTGGGTAATACATCCACAAATGGCTTTCCAAAGGCAGACAAATCTTGCAGGAACTGTCAGTTTGAGAAGGAAAGAAATGAAATAATGACTGAAATGGAATCACGCTGACCCAACTACAGCCAAAGCCACAGCTTTCTGAAGCCCGTTTCATCTTTCCTCCTAGTGTACTCTAAAGTAGGACACCTTCTGAGAATCCCACACTGAAGGAGGAGGAGCTCATTAGTAGGTACCACTTATGAGTTCATACGCTCTAATTACAGGACAGCCTAGATTTTGTAGCAAAAATTTTACCTCAAAATCACCCTGGAATTTAAAAAAAAAAAACAGGCACACACATAAAAAATTACTACCTCGCCTACCCTGACACAGAAATAAGTCCTACGGGGCTTGGAACTATATACAAGTAGCCCCTCCACGTTCGCAGGTTTGCCCTTCGCGAATCTGATTATTCATGAGGCATGTGCTTGCCTGCCCCCCACATTTTCCTCCTCCCATCCCTTGCATTCCTCACCCCAGGTTTGTGAGGCTTGTGTTTAACATGGACTTTTTTTTTCCTTTGGGGTAAGCAAAGCACCCTCCCACTGCTGAAGGCATGGCCTCTCTGCCATGTGGTTGCACATTCTGCTATGTATTGGCAGCTGATTGGTCAAGGTGCTCTTTTTGCTCCTATTCTTCCTTTCTCAAGATGGCCACCAAAAATAATCAGAACTCCAAAACTCCCCTCTTCTCTGTTTGAGGGGAAAGTACTGGTAAGCCTTTTAGGTTGTCTTTTTTTCTCCCCTCAAACACCAGGGCCAGAAGCAAAGGAATAGGGAGGGAGCTCCGGAGGGGAATGGGAACCCTCACAAATGTGGAGGAGCTACTGTATTTCAATCTCCTAATGTTTTAAAATTATCACACAGAGGCCTTAAGCACTACCACCAAACAGTTAGTTACAAACCTATTACAAAGCCTATCTAGATTCTCACTACTTCCATTGTCATTCTTTAATCCAGGGATGCATCACAAATTAAGCCATGAAGTTAAGAGTCTACATATCAGAAGACAGGAATAAATATAGACAACGTGTTCAAGGAATAGTTAAATCACCCTCTCAACCACAGATACAGCAGTTATACTCTGAACATGAAATCAAAGTCACCACATAATACAAGTTAACATCTTTATCCTTCAGCATAGGTTCATTCTCGCAATAGCTCATCTCCAGACATGGCACTCTCCCAGATTTGTAGAATTATCCAGCCTTCCAAACGTTGTTGGACTGAATCTTCCAGCAGTCATAGCCAACTTAGTCAGTGGTACAGAATCCTGAGAGTTGCAGTTCAATAGCATTTGGAGGACTGTGTAATTGCCCTGCTTTTAAAACAGAAGTCCCAACTCAAGTAGATTCATCGAATTTACCGAGTTGCCACTGTACATGTACTCTATCAGGACTAACAACTGGATTTAGGCCCAAGAGTAAAAATGACTAAGATTCAAAGGAAAACCCCTTCCTAATCTCACATATTCCTGGGACTCAGTATCCTGCCCTGTTGCAAAATAAAAGTCTTCAGTTCACATAGGAAATATATGAACAGGCTATTCTGGAATTCTGCATTTTCTAAATTTAGTCGAACAGTTCTCCTCAGATCTACATTTGATAACATCCAGAGCCATTCTTACATCTCAAGTCTTCCTCAATATTCCTGTACAGTTGTTATTCCCTGTGCTATATTCCCACACATGATATGCAATACAACCCTCTCTTAATCTTTGGGGGTCTAATGATTTATCATTTGTACATATAAATGGTTTTAACTTTTAACTTGTTTTCATTTGTTAACTAGCTTATCTATCAATCTATCTTTAGAAAAATACATATTTTTTAAATTATTTGAATTGATTTTATTGTACATCAGCCTGATATCCTTGGATACAGGGGTGGGGAGTATGAGTATTCTTAATACATATATACATATCCAGATTTCAACTATCCAAATTCACCATACCTCAGGTACCACCATCAAGGTAAACATACAAAAATTTTCTGTATTCCCATCCATCTCTCTTGTAAGAACCTGGGTCTACAGCTAAAAGATTCAACTTGAGATAAAGTAAGTTTTTACTCCAAATACAGCTTTTCTATTACTGTAGTCCTTACAGAATCAACTACTATAAGTCACTGGCTTCTCCACATGTACTAAGTAACAGAAAAATATATGAAGTATAAATCACTTCTGACTTAATTGTACATTATATGTACCACAAAGGCTACTCTACTATAATGAAATCAAATATTCAAGATGCAAACAGATTCTGGATACTGAATGTGTAGTGCATGTAGTGGGAATCTGGGAGGACAGAACCAATCAAATGATGTGTGAGTGCTTTAAATACTAGTAACTACATTATTCAGATTACCTGTACCTCAAAAATGTCAAAGGGTATGAAGAGCTACTCAGTTGTTTGCAAAGCAAAATAAGAAAACACAACTGTAACCTTCCCCAACTAAAGAACAGATTTTTAAAAGCTGCAGTTGTAACTCATGGGGTTGCTATCTGGGCCACAAGGAGGATAATAAATTAATACCTTATGAGCAAAGATGCCTTTCCATACCCACTAGAGAAAGTTAGAAGTGATGGAGCAAACTCCAAACAGAGAGGAAAGAAGGGTTATTATCCAAAGTTAAGAAAACAAAATCACCACCACCACTACAAAACTGTTATCCTTCCTTGTGCAACAGCTGCTAGTTTAAAATGCACAGAGATAATGTAAAATTAACCAGGGCAAACATATTAAGAATGATGTCTTCACTCCAGGTAGAGAGTAGCCATTCCACAAAAGCTCCTCCAATAAGCAAATCTTACATGAATTCGCATCAATACTACCTACAAGATAACCTTTATGTCCAGTGTCTAGAAAGCTCTGATAGTGAACAGATGCAAAATAGTAAACATACAGCAAACTCCTCTTCAGTAATGGCTTCTGCTGCACAGCAAAGACCTTCTCTCTCTCTCTCTCTTTTTTTTTAATAAAGTTTTAGGAACTCAAATTGTTCATAAAATCCGTTTTTCAAACTATATTTTTATTTTTATGAGTGCATTAGTGCTCCGTTTTGCTCTGCTTCTTTTTGTTTTGGAATTGTTGTTTATCGTAAAATTGTTTTATTTTTTTAACTTTATGGTTATTAACTGCCTTGGGGAAAGGCAAGTAGAAATGTTTTAAATAAAACTATCTGAGCAAGCTATTTTCTGACAGACATATCCCATAAGCTGTCAGATATTATTACCATTCACCGCAACAAAAGTGGAACATAATAGTTACCTGGCTGTGCAGTGCGCTGGAGAGCACCTTCGGTGGGAAGCATCAGCAAGAACATCCAAAGAATACAGGGGTGATAGTGGATTGAACTAGAAATGCAAGAGAAGTTTCATTAACAGTATAACATATGACAGTATCTAAATAAACTTGGTTGAATTATCCTCATCCAGTTGCTCAGAGCACCTGGATTCTTCTAGGGTAAAACTCACAGCAGACAAGTCTCTAACACCAGGTCATACTGCTTTCTCCTCTAAGCAGACAAGCCAACATACCGCTAGCAGCCAAAGTCTGGAAAACTGAGAGTTACAATCCAAAAACTAACTCTTCTAAGTTCTGTTAGGAACATATCTAATTCCAACAACCCTTTGAAAAAACACCACTGTCTATTTTCCAAGTGAGTAAAACTAGTCTAGAGATTAAGCCTGTTCTCATTTGTACAATGTTATCTACATATCATGGCCACAGTCAACCTGTGCCACAAAATCTTTATTATCAACATAATCCACTTAAGAACCACTTGCACAAATACAATTTTAGCATTACAGAAAACTAGCATTTGCAAAACAAAATTACATAAACTAACTGTCCTTTGAGAGGGAAACCACCAGCTTTATCACCAGATCAAATGTTTTCCCAAATCCTGTTATCATAATATATGTTTATTTCACCAAAAAATTAAGCTACTTATATGCAGAAACTTTATCACAACTAGAAAGATATTATCCTAAAACTAAGTTCAGCACCACTTTTAAGATTTAAGAAAAGCTAAGCGCTATTAAAATATTGAGCAGGGGATATGGGACAGAATCCTCCTGGGACTGGACCATGCAGATTAAATAACTGTAAGCTCCTACACATTAAAATCTTCACGCATGGGCAAATGTCAGTGAGAAAATTAGCCTCAAAGGCTTTTCCCTCATGTGGAACTTTGCATGTGTACATGAAGTTTATTACTGGGGGTGGAGGAGAAGGGTTAAGCATGTAATTCTTCATATGTTTATACTGGTTCAGCTGCAGGAGTATTGTACAATGTGACCTGCTGAATAGATCAGATCACTCTCCAGAGATGCTTTCTTAGGAAATGATATTGACAAAAAGCATATTTGCAGCAATGCAAGATGTTGTCATTTTATACTCTATCTTCACGAACATCTGTGAGTTCTGACCTCATAAACCTTATGGTGCCATTTATCATTTACTTTCAATAGAACTTTGATATAATACAAACTGGTGAAATAACTTTTGTACAAACATTTTAAAGATTTTCTTTAAAAAGCATATATTCTCTTGCTTAAATGTGTAAGCACGGTTCTCCAGTCACTAAAGGTTCATCTCCATAAAACTCAAAGAACCAAGAATACAACAGGAAGAATTATTCCTGGAAACATGGCAGAACGCAAAGAAATCAAAATTACAAAATTACAACTCTCTTTCAATTAGATTAATAAACTTTGTTTCAAAGTATAAGATTACAGGCATCCAGCAGGGAGAAGATACTTTTCGACTCACAGAAGGAACTGTTTCTTTCATTTTACTAGACATTCATGCCCACCACTTCTAAAAGAAAACATCTGTATTCTGTCAAAGAAAAAAGGAGGAAGTAATAGCACCGCCTAAGTTTCAGAATCTGCACAGTTAGGTGTGGGGGAAAAAATCAATCTGAGAAATAGTGGCGTTTTTGAGATGCCATTATTGCCAGTGAAAGAAGACAACAACACTGAATGGGGAGGAAAACAACTACTATGTCTTTGAGTTTAAAAGTGTTTTTTCCCATTGAAAGAGAAACAGAAGCCTCATTTCATTGTCTCACAGCCTCAGTGTTTATTAACTAAACCACTTTACATGCCCAAGAGTCAGTTCATTAACCTCTTTTACTGGTGTAATTTAGTAGAGGGTGCAACTGAAGTACTCAAGTGCAAATCCTTCTATGAAACTACAGTAGGCCCTCCACATTCGCAAGAGATAGGAACACAGATCCCTCATAAATGTCAAATAATCGTGAACAGGGCACCCTCCCTGCAGGCTTCTGCCCCGCCGGAGCCCCCACCCAAGCAGGGGAAGGGAAGCAGAGAACAGGTGATTGTCTTCCCTGCACTTTCCTGCCACCCATGCAAGGAGCACCTGCACCAGCAGCAGTGGCAGGAGGAGCGCAGGGAACTGCTGATTGCCCTCCTTGGACCTTCCCACTGCTCATGCTGGGCATGCCTGCAGCGGCAGCAGGAGAAACACAAGGAATTGGCGATCGCCCTCCCTGGACCTTCCTGCCACCCACATGGGGAGTGCAGAGTGGGAATGGGGGAGGAGAATGGGTGGCAAGTGGGCACCCTGTGAATAATCAAATTAGCGGAGGTAAAACCCACAAACGTGGAGGGAGAACTGTAGTTATACAGAAGCACTCTCACTAAAGAATCTAGGAACACCAGGTCTCTCTTTGCCTTAAAAACACACCCAAGGTCTTACATGCACACTGAATACGACAGTCACAGCAGCTTTGCAATGTGGCAAAACATCTTCCTAACACTCTTCAAGAAGAAACTTTATTTAAGCACATGTCTGCATGCTTTTTAAGTAATCAGAAAGAAAGATGACAAGGTAGCTAAACAGCATAATTGCAAAAGAAGGCTGAAACTCTGAGGCACTGTTTGGTAGAAGGAACTACGGTGGCCTGCTAGGTGTTGCATAAGACCAAAAAATGGGGCTAACTTACCTCTTGCACCCAGGCTGCAATGTGGAAGAAACTGAAAACCAAGGTTTTGTTTTTTCTAAAAAAAATCCAGTGAGAATATACAAAGAGAGCAAAGTAGATTCCACTTACCTGGTTGCGATCTCTCATTCCCACTGATGGCAACCAGAAACTAGAGAGATGGCAGAAGACATGAAATTGGAGAAGCATGAAAAAGAGTTAGAAGAAACAAAAAACAAGGAAAAATAGGTGCAAAGGGAAGAAAAAAGATTAGATTTCTGTGTAACACAAGTGTGTTAAAGACAGATTTAAGAAAAGGGACATTAATTTAAGCATCAAAGACTAGGGGAAAATTGATCCAACAAAGAACAATCAAGGGAACCCACACTATTTTTAATTAAAGTTAACAACTTGGGAAAGACAGTGTCACCACATTAAGAAGAAGACTCTTGGTCTGCTCACCCACATTCATGGTGAAGGATCTCTAACCAATTTGAGCTGCTCTTTGTTTATCCCCCCTTAAAAAAAACCTGGGTACTACTTTAGGTAATGTCACTGGCATAATCATGAAGCAGCAACTCTGGCAATCCTCTCATTCTGAACTTCTTTTATTAATCAATAATGGGCCTTTGTGCATTTGGTAAATGTATATTACGAAAGAATGAGGAAGATGATTCAACTAGCAACGAGCAGTGAAACAACCATTTTCAACACATAGTAAACACCCTTATCCCTTCTTGAGTTGATGATGCTCTAATAAACTGCAAGGATTCCTACCAACAGTCATGTAAGATATGCAGAGACTTTGTCTTATTCTGTACCAGGAGACTCAAACTCCTAAGACTTCTCGACCTTTGTCAGCAGGACACATATGCTTACTCTTTTTGGCAGGAATCACCAATGATGTGGCTAATCCTCTCAGTGCCCATAGCACTCATGATGGTCTCCTGAAACACAAAGTGACAAAGAGAGGGAATACTGAATCTGAAAGCACACCCATTTGTTTATACCTGAATCAGTCCCAACTGGAAATAAATGGAGGACAGGAAGGAAAGTTAGTGTTAAGAAAAAAAAGCCACATGGTTGAGGGGAGATGATATACACATAAGCCACACTGTATAGTCTCATTGCCTGAACTCCTTTTAGATCCAGCCTGGACCTGATATTGAAATAAGCCTGATTGGGAGGATGTGCAAGAAAATGAACTGCAGCTCCTCTCACCTCATGATCTATTAACTGAGCCCTCTATTGCCACTTGAAATATTCTGTGGCCAACACAAATTCAGACAAGTAAGTGTTCCACTATTACAAGTAGTTTGAGCTTTGCGTCCTTCCTCTCCAGAAAGCAACAGCATAGACGCATGCAACACACATTAAGTTCATGTTCTCATACTGTCAAGATATCATCATTAACTTCTGGTCAATTAGTTACAGAATGTGACTTCAGCAGCTCTGCAAGAAGCTAGCCATCATGTTGATTGCAAGAAAATAATAGAATTGACATTCATGGAGGCAGGGCCTCAGGAAGAACGCTTGCTTCACAGTATGCTTGTTGCCACCCCCACTCTCCCAAAGCTTGAGGCTCTTGTGCATAGGAAGTTTTTGGACAGAGTACAAAGGCAACAGAACAACCCTCTATGCCCTGTCCAAAAAGGCTTAAAACCTCTTGCGCCCAACTGTTGCCTCCTTTGCAGGATGTGAGCCCAGAGCCCAGGCTTTGCCACTGCCCAGTGATCACTTTTCAGCCTGGTTGCACTAGATCTTAGGTGTTTAAAAAAAATGATTTCTGCATTTACATACTACCAGAGAAGAGGAAGGCCAAAAGATGCTGATCCTTCAGTGCACCTGTCAGGCAGGACTTGGCACTGCCTCTGCTGCTGTCATTTCATTAATAAGAAGTTGATCATCCAAGTTTTTTTGATATGCATGGTGGGTCCAGGAACCAAAGCCCCATGGATACTGAGGGCCCACTGTACTATCTCTATGGGCATGCCTAACTTACTACCTCTTTGGATGTTCATACCTGTTTTTCCCTCATGCCAGAAGGGAAAAGACAATCATAACTCACTACTGGGAAGTAGGAGGGCCAAATTATACCAAATTCAGTGTCACTTGTTGGACAGTTTTCTGTGGGTCAAAAATGTAAATCTAACTGCACTCCTTTTGTTCCAAGCTCACATGAAATCCAGTTTTTGAGTTTCTGTTACAGTGAAATACAACTGAAATGCTTTTCATAGTCTGGAAATCATATGGTTTATTATATATTATCCTGAATTTCAGTCTATTTATTCTATACATAGGCATGCCTCTTAATACCCTTGCATGTCTGACAAAAAAAAAAGCCTACCTAGAAATGCCTTTGTGATTTCTTTAGATTCATAACCAAGAACTTTGGTCTTGTTGTTTAGCCTTCAGCATCTAAGGCAGGACAGCATATTTCACGTTTCTTTGATTTATTTACATTTATTTCTGTTTCATTCCTCAAAGTGAGATGTGAACATTTAAGACCCTGTTTTGCTCTCTCTCTTTAAAAGTTTATTTAAAAGTTCTTGCTCAAAACAACAATTCACTTGATTCCTGCACCACTCAGAGCTAACCTACATATAGCAATAAATGCAATGTTAGAAAATATGCCAGAATTGCTCCTTTTAACAGAAAGTGGGGTGCTGGCAACTTTAGCTTCCCCAACTGGTATCCCACCCCCTGATAGGTTTGCCAGATGAAAACAAGACAGCATTCCTGTACCTTTAATGATTTTATAGAGGAGGGAAACCCTACGAAGAGACAATCAAAATGAAGCAAGAGATAGAGAAGATGGAATACGAAGACCTGCTGAAATTTCATCTTCTACACAACTATGAAAGATACAGAAACTCTGTCCTGTTTGCCACTTGGGAAACTTATCCCTGGCACTGCTATTTAGGCTTTAGAAGAAACAAAAGTCTCTACGGTAGCTTGATCATGGTGGTGGACATTATTACAGTAAATGCTCTTTTTTGAAAAAAAGTTTTCATAAAACGTACATGACAGTTCATCAGCTACCAAGGTTTTACCAGGCTCTCCTGTCTACTCAGAGTTAAATGGAGAGAACACATGCGAAATCTGATTAGCCTATTCTCATCTGTCCATTTTAAAAAATAAAAGGAACTCAACTCTGGATCCAGGTATAAAAAAATGTAATTGTTCAACCTCATTTTTACAACAGAACTCCTGAACAAGCATTTCAAGAATTTCTGGTACAATCCAATGCCAGTGTGAGTAGTTTCTGATAATCTAGCAACTGTCTAAAAGTTGGATCTTTCACATAAATAAACCAAAAAAAAAAAAGTTACCTAAGAGAGAATAATGACATGTCCTTAGAAGATAAAACAGCCTCTATCAGTTCAGAACATTGTACTCTAGAGTATACTGTTGCATAGGACATGCTCGACTTTATGCATGAGGTCACTTGCCACACAGAATAAATTCCCCCAAGACCAGGATCAGAATCTGTTCAACAACAACACTGGTGGGCTTGTGCTCAGGAACCCAGAACACCATCACATTCAAGATCTGCAGGAAAGCAGTAGCATGGATGAAAGATGGGCTATTTGTTACAGCAGAGAAATTATTAACTTAAAGCACCGTAATGTTTAAATTTACGGTTTATTACTGTGTAAATTACAAGCCATACTTTGGGTAATTAGCAGCTCGCTGGCGGGGAGCTTTGAATGAAACTCATTATTTATTATTACAATTTAGAAGAGGATGGGAGTGGGGGGAACAGTGACCTCCACTGCAAATGACACAGATCCCTTTAAGGTGATGAAGATGAATTAAACAAGTAAATATTATTCTTCTCATTTTGGTTCATTAGAGGCATCTCCAAAAAGCTTACAGCCCTAGGCTCTTACCAGTGGCTTGACAGTCTGTGCTCAAGACACTGTATCCACCACAACAGTAGCTGTATTTCTGAGCTGTTTAACTTAGCCAGCTGAGCTGAGAGAATAGGTGCAAAGAAGCTGTCAAACACAGAAGCCAAGAAATGAGGAGAGAGGGGAAAGGAAATAAGCCACTTTCCTATATACCTGGCTGCCAAACTGCTAGGGCAAATACCACCAATGACACTTCCAATCAGTAGGCTTCTCTTCTGTAAGTGTTAAGTTGTTATCCTACTGCAAAGCTTCAAGATACTTTCAGGGACACTGGGGTAGCTTGAGTGGGCACTGGCTCAAAATATGTAGAGCTACCAACACCCACAGGACGTTATCTGCTTTTCTTTAAGAACTCCCTGTGAGCAAAAAGGATATCTGGTTTTCCACCAAACACATCCACCTCTCTCCATGCCTTTCCTGCCTAAGACTTAAGAAGCGAAGACTGCTGAACACAGGCTTTACCACCGAGAGTGCCAGAAAGAGTGGCAAGGAACACTTGCCTTGCATCTAACAGCCACACAACACAGCAACAAATGCACTACTACATTAATGAATTGCCTGTTTTGTTTTGTTAAAATCTATTTCCTCCATGCTAGATACTGCTTTCCTCATTTTTGGATGCCCTTGCTTCCTCCACTGCACCAAAAGTATCGGAATTTTGTTCCCTTTTCCACATCACATCTTGCTATTCAGCCACCCTCCCATACTTAGCACCTTTTTCTTGTTTTCTCAACTGAAGCTTATCACCTTAAAAAAATAGCTTTATCATGCTTACTTACAAATAGACAGAGTTCTTATGGGTTAGCATAGAAGGTGAAGTGTTCCCCAGCAGGTGTTTCTTGCAATTATGAACCAATCACCAAACAACAAATTCCCAAACTCTGTAAAAGACATACCTTGCTAACTAGCCTCCTACGGCCCTTCCTAAGGCAACGAGTAGCAACGCTGGGCAGGCGGTTCAAGCGAGCATGAAATCCTGAAAAGAAGGAATATAATATTGAAGACCAAAGCACAGCAGAGACCATGAAACAAAGTTAGCTTCTGTGCAATACAATAACCTAGACTGTATTCTGATTACCAGGTTTACTTATGATATTTTGTGGAGCGTAAACACTCTGGCATGGTAACAGTCCAAGAAATTAATTACATTTGCCTATATTAAAAAAAAATTAGGCCTACTGGCATGAAAATATAAGATCGTACCATGGGATACAACACCTTCTTCTGACAAAGGAATGCTGCAATTTACACTGCAAGTTTTATTTGTTTGTTTTATTTGTATGTCACCTTTCTTCTAAAGTGGAATCCAAAGCAGCTCCCAGAGAGTCAAAAACTTCACAATAGGATTTAAAAACAATTAAAATTACCACACAAAAAAGTATAAAATCATATTTAAAACATACAAAACCCAGTAAGAAGCTTCTCCACTTACACCTTAAAATCCTGCTTAAGCAAAAAGGTCTTTGCCTGCTGACAAAAGGAAAGCAGAGAGGGGGCCACCCTAACCTCTAAAGGAAGGAAGTTTCAGACGTGGAGAGAAGCCACTGAGAAGGCTCTCTCCTTCTTGTGTCCTCACCAACTGAGCCTGTAATGGTGGTGTGAAGAGAAGCCTTCCCCTGCAGATCTTAGAACTCTGGCAGGTTCATATGGGGAGATATGGTATTTCGGACAGGCTGGACCTAAGCCGTATGGGGTTTTATACGTCATGACCAGCAATTTGAATTGTGTCCAGAAACAAACAGGTAGCCAGTGAAGCTATTTTAACAATAGCTGTTAGGTGAGTGGCAACTTTACACTCAAGTTATACAAAACCCACTATGATGAACTCACCCATGTAGATTCATCAAAATTCACACATCTCTTAATATTTGGAGCTAGGCCGACAATCCCTAAAATACCCATAAGCACTCTTACCTCTTGTAGCAGGCCGAGAGGGTAGAAGGAATGTTGGGTCCGAGATTTTCTCAAGGTTGGAGTCCATGTGTTCTATATCAGACTGACGGTCAGTTCCCCACTTGGGCAGGAGGTTAGGGACTGTGAATCCTGAGACACATTCTCCCTCATAGAACCAGTCACTCTGCTCATCATCACCTAAAAGAAAAAAAATCAAGCATCACTGTATCTTATACCGCGATTCACCTAGAAGCTAAAGTCACGTGAACATTGACAATTATCTTTAGTGGAAACAATGAATAAATAGCATCCTTTGTGAAAATATTCTTAATGTGATGCACCATGCTTACTCATGTAGTTGGGATGAAGACAGAACTTTCTGTTACATGTATTACATCATGGCTGAATGTTATTGTTTTAGTGTTTCAAGGTAATGTTGTCCTTTATGCTTGGGGGCATAAACACACTATCAAACTGTGAAGTTACTGTCTATCATAAGAAATATTTTTAGAAACTGCACTGCATTACAATGTAATTATAACAAGCAGACAAAAAAAAGCAACCTTAAAATGTCCTCAAGTAACAACTACTCTCCTCATACACACAGTCCTTAAAGTAAATCATACTTACTACAGTGTTAAGCGTCTTTTCAGATAATCTTTAAATATTTTCCCCTTACTACTCTATAAAATGGATAGACAGCTTTATTGGAGGACAGCTTTATTGTAGAAGGATGACTGTACTCATGTTATTCTTTTTAAGTCAGGTGTGTATGACACAGGTTTCAAAAGACTAAGAATTAACTGAAAAAGTAAATCTTTATGAAATGGTAGAACACAACAGCAGAGGATATAGTATGCTTATTTGTGTTACTGTGAGCAAAGTAGTTTTTTAGCATTGTTAGGGCTTTCTAAGTGTAGGAAACATAAGAATCTACAGCAGAAGAAGAGAATAAATCAGCAGAAGGGGAGAAAACCTTCTCATTGCAAAAATCAAGCTGCATGAGAATTTTGTTCAGTTCATTTTTTGACAGAACTTTTTTGAAATTCACAAATTCTTTCACAAAAGTAACTGAATGAACTTCAGATTTTTTAAATTCAGATAAGAAAGAAAATTAAATGATAGAATTTGCCTGTTCAAGGAGAGACCTAGGAATGCTTAGCTCTTAAAAGTCTGAGTTTGAAACACTGTATTCAATTTCATTTATGATGCTAAGTTACACATTTTTTTTCCTACTGGCTCCTCATCTTTAACAGCTATATAGCAGGAAGGTACAGTATGGTTCTCTCCATCTAGGAACAGATTTAACTGTTGAATTTAGCCAGTGCAGATGGATCAGAACTCAACTCCTTGTTAATAAGAACTTATGAATGTTTACAAATTTCTTCATAATTGAAATGCAGAGAACCAGAGAGTTCAAAAACTTCTCAATCAGCAAAATTGATTCTTATCGCCTGATAGAGGAATCCAACCCATTAAATACACTGTTGCATAGGTTACATTTTCTAACCCACATAATTTTACAGGTCCAGTTCAGGTACACATAAGCAGAAAAATCTAGCTCCATACAATATCAAGTTTTGAAGAAGCAAAAGAGCTGCACGCTACGAGTGCACTATTTCATCCCTTAAGTCTGATGAAAACTTTTATCTCACTAACTCCTCCCTTGAATTCTATGTATTTAACGCATTTCAATTCACTAAATTTAAAAAATACATGTACCTTCCCTCCCCACTTTTTTTGCAGTAGTGACCATCAAACACAACTCCTTTTCTCTGTTATTCAAAACATAAAAGAACAGACATGAACATGAGTATGTTGTTACCTCGTGCTCCTACCACCCACACAAGCACATTTGGTGAGGACATATGAAACAGCAAGGATAGACACCTCTCTAATTTCTTTCCATCACCAGGCAAAGACATTTCTGTTTACAAACACCTTTGACTGTTCCATTTTTTAATCCATATTTTGTTTTAACTTACAGCATGAGTTGCTTTGAGTCCAATACTGGAAGAAAGGTGGGGTATAAAATAAATAAATATATATATGTATATACATACCTTGGCGGCCTTCATCATTGGTGAAAAGACCAGTGTCACTGCTGCTGCACACACTGCTGGTTTCACTGGAAAGACAATAAAGCAAATTAAGCAAATGTATCTTTGGAACTGTCTACAAAGTCTAACACTTCAAGGAGAGTTCCAGTGCAGCAGAAAACAATGATACCTTAATTCATGTCTACAGTCTGGATGCCAAGAGACTCTAAAATGCACTGGAATGACTTATCAAGTCAGATAAATATCCCATATGTTAGGGATGTGCAGAAGATAGGTGCAGCTCTGTTGATCAATCTCTGAAAGATCAGTGCTACATTGTATATGATTTCTAATGCCCACCTGGTTAACAATGACTACCTCACTACAAATTATACTGCTTAAATGAAGGTGGTCTGGGATAAGGAGTGGGATTTTGTGGGCAAAGTCTTTGAACCACATCTACAGAACTAAAAAAACAGATCCCTAGGTAAATGTTTTTACAACAGGCTCCAGCTAGGACAATGGTTCTCAACCTTCCTAATGCCGTGACCCCTTGATACAGTTCCTCATCTTGTGGTGATTCCCAACCATAAAATTATTTTTGTTTATTTTTGTTGCTACTTTATAATTGTAACTGTAACTGTTACTTTAACTTTATAACTGTAACTGTAACTTTATAACTGTAATTTTGCTACTGTTATAGTTACTGTTACTGTAACTATAACTTTATAACTGTAATTTTGCTACTGTTATGAATCATAATGTAAATATCTGATATGCAGGATGTATTTTCATTATTACAAATTGAAGATAATTAAAGCATAGGTTTGCTAATGAAAAAAATATATTACAATAGCTGCATTAATACAAAAGAAGATACATGCCATAGTTCAGTCAATACAGTTCATTAAAGTACATGTTCACAGTATGTCCACCTCCAAGAAACCTCCAAGAAAACTTTCTTCAAGGCTTTTTAGAGGTCATTAAGACTCCAAATCTCACCAGCCCCAACTAATAGAGCCAAGAAGGGCTGCAACCCAACAGCTGGAAGGTCATGATTTCTGACTCTTGGCTCACACTGGCTGGCAGCAGCTCTCTTTCCCAGCCATACCTGACACTGAGGCTATTTCTGCACCACACAGTTATAGTGCTATTATTCCACTTTCAACATCCTCTGGAATCCTGGGGTTTGCAGTTTAGGGAGGGGCATTAAGAAGTCTCTGCCAGAGAGCTCTTTGGCCTCAGTAAACTACAAGCCCCAGAATTCCACAGAATGTTGAAGGTGGAAGAATAGCACTATAACAGTGTGGTGTGGAAATGGTCTGAACCGGGACTCTTTTGCATGCAAAGGACAGACTATTTCAGCCAGAAATTACTTGGCTTTGAATGATCCATTCTTCCCCAGACATGCAAGCTTCGAAAGAGAGAAGGAAGATTCCCCCGCACACACACTTTGTAATCCTGCAAGATAATGTTTAAGAGCAAAGGGATCTTCAGTATCATGAGAGAAAGGGCCATCTTCACTGAGAAAATATGTTGATGTTTGCAGATGGAGTGGATGAGTAGTATCTTGCATTATGGGACTGACTGGCTGGATGGCTGGCTGCCCTTTGAAGGCTCCTTCCTACCTATCAAGAGCCTTAGGGCTCGTTTCATATTTAGCTAACGCTGGGGGAAAACAAAGGGCATTTCTGCACTAGACTGTTACAACACTATTATTCTACTTTCAACATCCTATGGAATCCTGGGGTCTGCAGTTTAGAGAAGGGCCTTTGAGGGGCCCCTCCCTAAATTGCAAACCCCAGGATTCCATAGGATGTTGAAGGTGGAATAATAGTACTACGGAGTACTACGGAGCCTTTCTGTTATCCTGCTATTATTCCACTTTCAGCATCCTGTGGAATTCTGGGCTTTGTAGTTTTCTGAGGCCCAAGAGCTCTCTGGCTGAGAATTCTAAAGGCCTCACCCTAAACTGCAAAGCCCAGGATTTTATAGGAGGTTGAAAGCGGAATAATAGCGCTATAACAGTCTAGTGTGGAAATGGCCAGGGCTTCGCCTGAACGTCCTCCTCCTCCTCCTCTCCCACCTCCCAAAAAATAATTACCCGGGGAAAGGAAGGAAGGGTTGCCCCTGAGCAGGGGAATAAAGAGATCAGAAAACCAGCTGGAAAGGGCAAGATGGGGGATGCCAGCCCCGAGAGCCAGCCCCAAAGGCCGGGATTCACTGTCTGCCGCCGGCGTGCTGTGCCATGGCGTGGCGGGGCAGCCGGGGGGCTTCCCTCGAGGGGCACCGAAAGCAAAGCCTTCCTTGTCCCCCGTCTTTTCTTTTCCTCACCCAAAATCATCATCCATAGACTTGAAGTAGAACTTGTAGTTGGGCCGGTTGAGGAGGGCCTTGAAGTCGCCCAGCGTGACCCGTCTCCGCCGCCGCCATGGCCACCGCAACCGCCTTTGCTGCCACTGTGGACGGTAAGGATGCCGCCCCTGAGGGAAACGGTTCCGTCAGAGCAGGAGCAGCCAGGCATCGCCGGCAGAGGCCCGGCCTAACCGGTGGCAGTGGCGGAGGAGGCGGGCGGTGGCTGGCTGGTTCCCGCTCCGGCGGGCTACGCAGGCCTCACGCTTGCCTCCCCCTGCCCCGCCTAGCCTGGGTCTCTCGGTCACTGAGCTGCTCCCAGCGCCGCCTTGAGAGCGCAAACTCCGGGCCCGGCAGCACTGCCTCCTGACCCCCGCTGCCACTATGCCGGCTCCTCCCCGCAGCTGCCCAGTCCCGCTCCGGCAGCCTCTCAAGCCAAGAGGCGGCTCCGGTGGACCACGCAGGCCTCATGCTCACCTCCCCCCACCCCGCTTGGCCTGGGTCTCTCAGCTGCCGACCTGCTCCCAGCGCCGCCTCGAGAGCGCTAACTCTGGGCCCAACCACGGCCTACCTCACAGCCAGCCAAGAGGGGCCTGATGGGCTGCGGCAGCCTTTCCCCACCCGCAGGGAAGGGAGCCGCCATTTCGCCCAGCCTTCCCGTCGCCACACCGCCCACCCCAGGGGTCGCTCCGAACCACGGTCTCTACCTACCTCACAGCCAGCCAGGAGGGGCCCGATGGGCCGCGGCAGCCTTTCCCCATCCGTGGGGAAGCGAGCCACAGTTCCGCCCAGCCTCCCCGTTGCCATGCCGCCCGCCCCGGGGGTCGCTCCAAACCACGCCTACCTGCCCCTCACAGCCAGCCGGGAGGGGCCCAATAGGCCACGGCGGCCTTTCCCCACCCGTGGGAAAGGGAGCCGCGGTTCCGCCCGGCCTCCCCGTCACCACGCCGTCCGCCCCTGGGGTCACTCCGAACCACGGCCTCTACCTACCTCACAGCCAGCCGAGAGGGGCCCGATGGGCGATGGCTCGTCCCCCAGTGTCCATGCCTCGCTCCAGGGGGGAGAAAGAGGGAAGAGTGAACGCAAGAGCCCACATGGGCCATCCACTCCTCCCCTTTTTCCCCACCCACCTGCCAGCTCCACGGGGGGGTGGAGGAGGAAAAGATGGCGCCAAGGAGGAGGCAGTCCAAGTGAGAAAGGCCGCTGGCGACGGCAGTGGTGGCGGCGGCGAGGGGGAGCAGCGACCCCGTGAAAGGGTCATTCGACCCCCTAGGGGGTCGCGTCCCCCAGGTTGAGAACCGTTGAGCTAGGAGATCTTCAGGGTCTACTAAAATTACACACAAAGATCCTTCAACCCTGAAGACTGTCTACTGTGACATGCAAACTGAAGAAAAAATCAGTAATAGAGACATGCAATGAACCTAAATGAAGAATTCAATTATCTAATACCAAAGCTAAATGTGAAGTTTAATGGAAGAATTAGAACAATTGTAAGGAAGAAACACTTTTATTGGAGAAACAAACAGTCAGATTTACACAAAAGAAATGCACACACTGGAAACATAAAACTCTTCAGAAAACCACTTGTTTGTGTGATATTTATTGTATTTCACACAGGTACCTGCTGCCCTTCCATTTAAAAACCTCAAAAAGTAGCAGCTGGAATGCTATTAGGGACTTAAGTCTTTGTAAGTAGACTTAAATATGTGGCAGTTACAATCGAGTAGTTCCACAACAGAGGCGTATCTGGTAAGGGGCTGCTGTTACATTACTACATAGGGGAGACAGCAAAGTGACAGATGTGCACTGGCACACCAGCTAGGTAGAGCCCAAATGCACATTAAGTCATGATTGCCAGTCTTCTGTTACACATCTCAGGAATTCACTAATAAGGTTTTTTAGCACCTCTGCTACGAACTTAAGTATATATAAAGTTATTGAACACAGACCATGATAAAGGATTCCAGCCAGTTTTCACAAAGTACTTAATAAACAAAGAGGATTCTGGCCAGTTTTCACAAGTAATTAAAAAAATGAAGTGTAAGAGTACAACATTAGAACTGCAGGTAGAAGAAAAATTTGAAAGATTTTTAAAAAAAAGCAAAATCAATAAAACCAACTGTGATAATATCAGTAGATCTGGGCAAATAAAGAGGTCTTTGTTCTACTCCAGAAAAATAAGCAGAACTGATGCCAGGAAAGTCTGTCTGAGGTGGGCATTCTGTAAACATCATATGCCCACTTAAAATCTTTTCTGGTTTCTGTCTACTTAACTTCAGAATGCGACCAATGAAGAGAGGGGGTAAGACCCAGATCATAGCCTCTTGCAATGATAGGACTTAGTTTCATCCAAGAGGAGATGGTCCTCCACAGTTCAAGACACTGAAGAATTTAAAGGTGATCACCAGCACCTTGAATTGTGTGCAGATCCGGGTGGGCAGATTGGCTGTCCTTAGCTAGCCACTCCCAGATACCAATTATAATTCCTATTCAGTCTATTGTGGTAGTTCCCAATATAACATGTCACAATAGTCATGGTGGGAAGAGAGTTTCTCTGTGTTCTTTGGCACTGTACAACCATGGAAGAATGAGAAAACATGAAGCATTCACAGAAAAATTATAGAGAATACTAATATATTTTCCTGAAGCAGCTCCTGTAATCTGTTAGAAGATAATGAGAGTATGACAAAAATGAGCACAACTGATTGGGTGTTTGCAAGAAGAAATGAATGATGACATGAGACAAATTTCATGAGCAGAAGCAACATTACAGATTTTCTCAGTCTTGTAGTCATTCTATCCTTCTTACTGATGAAACCATGTTTTAACCAACAGTCTAATATTAAATCAGTTAATCAGTTAACAAGAATAGAGAAACACCACTGATATATTCTGATTATTTTTTAAAATATACTTTTTCACGGGGAGATAAAGGATAAACCTTATGTAGGATGACAAGAAGTTCATACCAGTAAATCTGAATAATTTTCAACTGATTTCTCTGTCTATTAATCTTTACTGGGATGCTAGTTAACTTTTAGTTTCCACATAGCATTTTTCTGGATAGACTATAACTACTTCCAAAATATCAAGCATAAACAATCGACAGCATGCCACATACTGTCCAAGTATCACTTTCCAGCAGACTGTTTTGCTTTGTTTCATCTTAATAAAATTATTTGCAAAACAAATTTAAAGAGTAGTAACTATCAAGAGCTTGCTGTTTCTTGTTAATATAATGAAAGAATATAGCAGGTAACGAACCACAATCAGATGTGATAACCCCAAGGTATAATCCATGAACACAATATCTCACATGGTAATCTGTAGTGAATAAACACAGGAGAAATTATTAGCCCCAGTTAGAAGTGATCTACTGAATCAAAGGAAATTTTGTAAATTAGCTCTTCTGTCAGTTCACTAATTCAATGGTCTACTCCAGCAGTTCATAACCTTTCATTTATTTCGGACCCCCTTTAAATGTCTTTCATTGTTGCAGACCACCAAGACTTTACTCAAGATTTAAAAAGCAGCAGCAGGAAATGTCATGTGCTTTCTCTCAGCCATTCAGCATCATTCACTTGTGTGTTCTCACTGCAGGCAGAAGTAGCAAGGGCTGAGTACATCTTTCCTATCAAACAGTTATTTTCATAACTTTTGAACAGTTTGAGATACTGCAATGAAACTTTGTACAAACGACGTCTATTATCAGCAAAAGACTCCTACTCCTTGAGATCAATGTATGACTGACTGTCCTTTTTCCTTCCTTCTCCTTCTTTCTGGTTTAACTGACCACAAGATCCATGGACCACAACTGAATTTAAGCTACAGCCTCCAGTTCTGCAGGGTGGGTTTCCCTTCTACTTTTGCATCACATCTTACTATTATAGGTTTATGTGGTCATACAAACTGCTCCACCACCACTTGCTGAGCTACTAACTTTTGTGATCTTATTTGCAAGGCTGCCACTTAGTCATGGCAATCGTTGCACAACTTAAGTATATGGCTATCCTACCTCACAGGATTTTTGTGGAGAAAAATTGTCACTTTGACCAATTTAAATGAAGTTTTGGATAGAGAAACAAGAAAATATAAGGCCAAGTATTACAACTGGATTTTTAATACCTCAATAAAGTGAAATACAATAAAATCCAAAACTCACAAAAAAACAATAGTCTTAGTAGTTATAGTGGTCAACCAAAGTGTAGAATATACAACATGCAAGCTTTTGAAGTTCCACTGACTTCTTCATTAGGCAAAAATGTTAAAAATCATACAGAAGAAAAGTGACAATGTTAAAGAGTCACAGGCCAGCATTTTGTCTCAGATTTTATTTCTATTGTCAGTCAAGATGATCTAGAGAGGGATATCAATGCAGGCAGAGGCC
Organism: Iguana delicatissima; assembly: GCA_948472985.1. Lineage (NCBI taxonomy): Eukaryota > Metazoa > Chordata > Lepidosauria > Squamata > Iguanidae > Iguana > Iguana delicatissima. The sequence goes on from CAOKZL010000868.1 coordinate 737,913, forward strand.
ACTCCCCTTCTTGGTCAGGTGGGGCTATCAAAAAAACAGCAGTAACAGATGGTAGTAAAATTCAAAACAGAATAGTGTATTGGTTTGATCATTGGACTACAACTCTGGAGACCAGGCTCAAATCCCCGCTCAGTCATGGAAGCCCACTGTGTCACCTTGGGCAAGACCCCCTCTCTCAGCCTCAGAGGAAGGTAAAAGCAAACCATTTCTGAACAGACCTTACCAAGAAAACTCCATGACAGGTTCACCTTAGGGTGACCCTTGAAATGCAGGCTGTACCTGTCCTGTGCAAAGCTAATGAAGTGACTGATTCATATTTCCTCTTTATTTATACATAAACCTCAGTGTGGGAGGGGAACCCCTCTGTGAAGCAGTTCAGAGTGCAATTTGAACAAAGCTACAGAGGATACCACCGAAGCTTTACAAGAACAAGAATTTTTGTTTTGTTCTATAACTTTTACAAAAACAGATGCCACATCCAATCAGCTACTACATCAAAAGGCGAGAGAGTGAGTTGTGCCTATGATATTTTCTTCCCCCACTGTTCTGGACTTTATAGCCCGGCTGTCCAGAAGAAACAGTGAGTCTATATCAACATATCAGTGCTAGTCAAGGTAGAGGTGTATACAGGTATCTAGTGTTAGATCTCTTTGCTTCACCTTGGGACAGGACGGATAACCACTATTAACTAAGTGGCTTAACTATCACTGAAAGTTATTTTAAAAAAACTAGAAATATTTTAACATATTGGCCAATACCAGACTATCTGGCACTTTTGCCCACCAGAACATGAAACTATTCCTCTACCTCTATAGGTATACTGTAATATCTGTTAAGAGTCTATAATATCAAGACTCTAAATGCTTAATATATCTGAACTGATAAAAGCACAAATTGAACATATCCCAAGCTCTAGTAAGAGCGTCTCTGTAATTTGTATTAACTCTTCTAGGCTGTCTTTGCAGTTCTCATGGAGAAGATGCTACAAGCCCCATTAAAAAATAAATTCTTGCAGCTATCTCCATCTCAATTTTAAATTGTCATACTCCAAATTTAAAGACAAAAGGACCATCCTTCTTCAGTATCCTCAACTTACACAAGAATGGAAGACTTAATGCCTGATATGCCATACCACAGCCCGCTGTTCAAAGCAGCTTTGGCTGCACCCACAGAAAGCATCATCACACACTTACATGGATACTGATACCCTCTAAAAATCTTCCAGGCAAGGTCTTCTTGTTTGAGCTAGCTGTCAAAAGAACCTGTTAAGATGTCTATCATATCTTCTTCCATAGACTTTTATAATGTTTTGTTTCTGAAGTCCCATCAACACTCCAAATCCCCAAGTAAAGGCATCTAAATGAACGAACTGTATAGCTCTTATAGTCAGACTTCTAATCACAATTATACACCAAAGATCCATACAAAGGCACCCCAGTTCTTGCATATTGCACATATACATGGGAAAACACAGCAGCATTTAGTATAGACCACACAGTCAAGTAAGCACTGATTAATGACCTCCAGTTACAATGGAGGCTACTTACCTTAACCACAAAATAATGAATGCTATTGATCCGACAAGCTACTGCTATAGAGTGTTATTGATCACCCAATCTTTGGCTAAAATGGCCCTCATTTAGCAGCTGCAGTGTTGCAAACACCTGGAGCAAAGCATGCCTATAATTAAATAGTTTGGAAGAGTTAAAGTGAGAGGTGATGGACAGATCCCAGTTCTCCCTCATTTAGTCCTGCTCTTGAGCTATTGTTTGTGTCAGGAAGGGTATTGATTTTCTATAAAAATAAGAAAACAAGAGGCACTGAGGGGCTGCAGAAGGTCAGGCTGGGCTGAAAGAGGAGGGGGAACCTGAACACTCTGTCTCTGTCACTTGCTTCTAGGAGTAGAGGGTTGTTGTTTTTTTCTTTCGTGGGCGGCAACCTCTAACACATCAGATCAGCCAGGCTCTGAAATGCCACTTCAGGCTATTACCAAATACATTCCCATTAAAAGGGGAAAGGAAGTGATCTACAAAGAGGGAAGCAAGTGGGTGGTCTGACAGCCTAGTATTCAACAAGCTATGGAATACATCAACTAACAGGGAAATTCAGCATGGTATTGCAGTTCGAATCTAGTACTACCAGAGAAAGATAACCAGCTGTATCAAGAAGTTATACCACAAGCATCAAAATTAAACCCAAAGAAGCTGGATTAATTTGGTGCGCTTTACTAAAGATACAATTTTATTTTTTCTTTGAACAATGTTGATCATAATTCTATTTATGTCCCTTCCAAAATATGGGAGCTTTACAAAATACATATTAGGTGATGGTTTTAGGTGGCACAAAACTTATTTATTTATTGTATTTATATGCCACCTTTCTCCCAGAGGAGGACCTAAGGAAGCTTCCAGAATAATTACAATAAAATTTTCAACAATTAAAATCAATCATATAGAACAGCATAAGATCATAAAATATATTTATAAAATATAAAACCATACAAAATCTAAAAAGTAAATCGAACCCCCTATATTTTATAAACTTGAAATTGCCATGCCCACACACTTCTCAGGGGATAAGCCATAATGCATACAAGAGGACTGACTTCTAAGTAAACTTGCATAGTGTATTAATGCAAGACCCCACACATTCACCCTGAAGATAATTTAAATAACATTGGAGTTATAATCCAAAACATTCAATGTTTTATTTCTACAGCTTTAATTAGCCACTCATCTTTATGAGCATTCCCACTAAACCTTCTACATACTAGACATGATAACTGGCCATGCATACAAACACCACTTAGATGCCAAAGGCGAGATCTAAGCATCCAGCAAATGGAACTCATCTTCCAGGTACCTGCCTGAAGAAAAGAGTGGAGACAATTTTTGCCCTTTGTTCACTCCTTCTATACCTTCTTGGGCACCCTGAAAAGCTCACACAGAAGATATGAACAGTATAGGAAGCAGAATGCAGGCACAGGAGAAAAGTTACTCTCCTTCTTCCAGCAGGGAGCTTGTGCTAGACCTTAAACTAACCTAAGAACACAACTCTTCCACTTGTGAAGGGCAAATCTAGATCCAATCTTAAATAGCACTTTTAAAGCCGGAAATATTTCTCTCCTAAGCTGTGCCACTTAATCTTCATATTATTTTCTACAATGTAATAGGTCAACAAAGAAATCTCTACCACCTCCCTGCCATTTCACCTTGCTGTTTTTAACACTGGCCTTTTACTAAAAAGGCAACAGAATTGGTAACAGTCACATAAAATCAACACACTTCTAGCATCCAGCTTAGGTATTTAATATGATATATCCCTTCATGGTAAAGAGGAAAACATAAGGAATGAGGTCAGAAGTGAGGTATAAGAAGACTAGAACCATTATGTTAAACATAAACGGATGTAAAAAAATTTAGTGACCATTCAGAAAAGTGAATTGATGACACCACAAACATTCTGGCATTGGTAACTTAGCACCTGTGGTGGGATAAAAAAAAGTTATTGTGATTCAGGTCAGAGGTGACATAATTTGTTGAAAGACTAGGGTTGCAGTTTACTCTCTTGAACTGAACATCAGAAAAAAGAATCAAGCTACTGGGGATCTAAATATACTAAATAATGCTGGAATAGTAACTTTTATTTTGATGTAATCTTCAGGCTTTTAGTTAAAGAAAAACAGCAAATGAATGAGGTATAACTAGAGATGTGAAGGCCTGAAAAAAAAAACAGAAAAATATTTCAGAAAATTTTTCCATTTTTTTCTGAAGTCTTCTTTTCCCCAAAAAATTGGAAAAATTAAAAAAAGGAAGAAAATTAATTATGGAATGTTTTATTTTAGCATGATGAATAAAATCGTTAAGACAAGGTGTTCATATATTCTCCAAATCATTTCTAAAATCTATGACTGAAATTGATACCGATAACTATAGCTCAGAAAATGAATCTAATTAAATTTCGTGCCTATTCATTGAATCTTAGTTCCCCCTACTCCCTTCCACACACTTTTTCCCCCTCAATTCTTTTTATGGGAATGGGTGCTTTATGTGTATTTGATACTGTGGAGATGAAATATAAATAATTTTCTTTGTTACTAGTGTTGATGGTTTCTTCTGGGTTTTTTCTAATTGCCTTTTTGCCTGCTCCACATAAATTAACAAAACCAAAGAGGTTCCATACAGTTCAGGAGATGGTTGCTTCATTTGTTATAAATAAAAATTTTAAAAAAAGTAAATTCAGTTTCTAATAGTTGTTTAAATACACTGTATTTTTCATATACCAATTGTGATAATCTTATGCCAAATCAAATTGTACATAGTCATATTTTATGCTTCTAAAGTAACAGAGTGACTTTCAATCTATAAAAAGTACTAATGTTGCATTTCTCAAATTTTCCGAAAGTTTCCATTTTTTTCTGAAAAAAAATGAAAAAAACCCACTTTTTTTTCCCATGCTTCAAAATTTCCAGAAATTTTACATCTCTAGGTATAACAAGATGACACTGAAGATCACTACAGATTCCAGATGCATCCCTATAACATTTTAAATTTTATAGTGTTAAAGTAACTGAAGTCATTATCAAATACATCTGATCAGGGTTTTTGGGACACTAATAACTGAATAATGGTGACGATGCTTGGTAAGACAGAAAACAGGAAGAAAAGAAGAACACCCTATTACAGACGGATAGACTCAGTCAAGGAAGTTACTGTCCTCATATGCAGGAACTGAGCAGGCCGTTGACAACTGGGTGCCTTGGAAGTTTCATTCACCAGGTTGCCATAAGTCAAAGTGAACTTGACAGCAGTTAACAACAGCAATTTGACTACTGAAGCACTTTTCACAATGATAGGAGGATAGTACTCCCCTCAGTTTATATGACTTGGTTTGTTATGGCGAAAAACTGTATTAACGCCAAAATATTCTGTAGTGAAAAGATGCCCATATATTTCATCGTTAAGCCATGACACATACACACACAAGCCAAGCATTCAGCCAGCTCCTAATCTAGAGGATTTCAAAAACTAGGCAACAAGCCATAATCTAGCACTGACAAATATATTGTTAAGTCCAAGAATAAACTGAAAGAGAACAAAGTGTTTATACCCACAGATGTCTTTACTCCGCAGGTATCTAGGAAAAGTAGCAACCTAGCCACTGCTGTTGAGAAAATACTTACAGATAAAAGGGGGTGGACAAGATTATAGCTCAGTAAGAAAGAACATGCTTTTCATGTTGAAGGTCTCAAGTTCAGCATCTCTAGATATGGCTGAAACACACTTCTTTTGAGAGCTTCTGACCAGCACAGTAGGAAATGCTGAGTTAGATCTCATTCCATATAAGACAGCATCGTATGTTCAAAGCAGTCTGAACTAGTGTTTTGAACATTTTATATTGAAAAGCAGTTTGAAGACATTATGTAATCCTTAATATTTCTAAATGAATTAAAAATCCCCTTTTGACATTTTCAAAATATTACAGCCACTTGTAAAGTGGAGCTCAGAGCAAACTGGATGGGCTCTAGTAAGAAAGAGACCAAGTTAAAGTAATCTTTTCCTAGAAATGCAAAGGGTCCAATGGCCAAATACAAGACCTAACTTACATTCTGACTTCAGCCTCATCCTTAGTGTGAGGCATGTTAAAGAGAAGTTCAAAGCAGAAACACTAAATATCCTGTCCACACAGTGTACTTCTCTCTGACCTCTTATTATCAACAAAGCACTAAAAGTCATCATGTTTCCTGAGGGAAGAATGTAATCTATATAAAATAAATTATACACACACACACGCTGACACAGAGTGTGCACATACAAAGTTTTCAGAAAATAATTAATTTCATTTCTATGATAATGAAATGGAAATATCAGCCACCTCACTTCATTGGAAATCTGGTTAAATGTACCTATGTACCCTGAACACCAAGAACACATGTATACCATTTATTTTAAAAAAGATAAGATTCAACACAGTGGAAGTCACATTGCAACCCAGCAAGTTTCCCCACTGTAGATTTCATTCCACTTGTTATACAAAATGCTTTCTCAGGATTATATTGCTTCAGAGGCAATCTATCCATGTACACATGCTGGCAACTGGTAGTGTCAGAAATAAAAGTGGGCAAGGACACTCTCTTCTCTCACACACTTTCTCTCTCAGCCTCTTCTTAGGAAAAAAACAGTATGCTCTTACAAGACAATTTAATAGAAAGCAACATTAATTGATCATGTTTGTTCTAGCTGTTTCTGGCCATACTATCTTGCAGAACATGTTTTCACTAATAGTGGACAGAGTTATCTTTCAAGAAGAATGGACTCCACTGTACCACCAAAGGCAGACCACAAAAAAAAAACCCCCACCCAGCTAGAGCAGTACTTCTAAACAAGTGAAAAGGAAAGGTGTGGAATCTCACCATTCAGACATGTTTTCATCAGAGCCTTGCTTCTGTTCATCTGCTTCACACTCCATCCTCTCATTTCTCCCTGCCTTGTTGAGAAATGCCCTGGTTTCCACTGATTCACATAGTCCTCGACTGGATGAAGTCCAGGGAGCATTTTCCTTCCAACGGGACAGGCGCTGCTTCTTAGCAGACTTGAACCTGCAACCCTTTTCATAACTCCATTCTGATACTCTAAGTTTTTGCTGAAGGCTAGCAGCCACCTCTGATGTCACACGCTTAACTTTTCGACGGCGCCTCAGTGGTCGACAAGGTGCATTCTCAGTGAATGAGTCTGACTCATGCCATGAGTGTGGCTTACTCCTAAGAGTCGCACCAAGTGCTGGATGACGCTTAGATCCTATCATGTCATCTGAGTCACTAAAGTTTGCAGTTAGCACCTCCCGACAGTCCTCTACAACTTCATCCATACTGGATTCAGAGGCACCACTGTAGCAACAAGCATGCTCTGCTTGATGTGTGAGGTCTGAGCGGCGCTTGCGTCCCCGCCTCTTGCGAAGCTGTCGACGCTGCTGTCTTGGGCTGAGAGTCATTTCTTCCCACAGCTCATCCAGCTTGTTCTGTTCCGACGTCTGCTCAAGGGCTGAGGCCAAATCATGCACCAACTCATCCATGGGCAAAATCTGTCAGCAAAAAAATATCACGAATTAACTTGCAGTCATCATGTTAGTTGATCAAATCCATATCACATATATTCAATCTATCCATTCTACCTACTGAATTCTTTTGTGGTGGAAAATCACAAATTATTACTGCCATTTTTTCAAAGAAATATGTTTCATCAAACATATCAATCTAAGTGTTTTCTCTTTCACGTACTCCCAAGCCCATTTTCTTGCTTATGAGGAAATGAAGAAATAAGACTATACCTAAAGACTGCTTATTAGAAAAGAAGATTCTGTTCAAGTCTTGTAGAGCAAATAGGAACAGCATCATGGAACTGCTGGGGCTTCTCAGACAGTTTAAGATGTACAAGATCCCACTGGGAACCCTAGAGTTTCCATGATAATTGTGTGAGTAGGTCCAAAACCAATAGAGCTTACTATCTAATCATTTATATTTCATTTTCTCAGAAAGTTCCCTGGATAAAGTCTATGTAGAGATATGAAGGGGGTATTCTCTCAGTTTTGTGTAGGAAGCACAGGAGAAAAATGTTCCTTCCTCTAGGCCAGTGGTTCTCAACCTGTGGGTCCCCAGATGTTCGTGGACTTCAGCTCCCAGAAGCCCTGAGCTTTGACCATAGTGGCTGGGGCTTCTGGGAGCTGAAGTCCACGAACATCTGGGGACCCACAGGTTGAGAACCACTGCTCTAGGCCTTTATATCTCTATAAATATAGCAATAATTTCCAGATTCCCGTTACTGGCTCTTAAACTTACTACCTTAAAAGACTGTTGTCTAAATAAGAAGAGAGAGAGAGAGAGAGACACCTGGTGCCTCACTCTGAGTTCCCTGGAGGCTGATAAGATGGAAACACAATAAACTGCAATATCTAAGTGGCCTGGCATCCAAAAGGCCTTTAGAAGCATTACTATCACCAGGTGTAAAATGTAAAGGTCATCTGTACAGCAAGCACATGCTAAAAGGAAAAACAGAGACTAGCAAAGTTGTAATAAAAGGCAGGACCATGAGTTTAAAAAAGATATTGGGCCTGTAGCAGTTTGTGTTCAATCCATAATCTTCCTAAGAACAGACAGCTTCTTGTCCTATCCAATCCAGCTCATGGCACCAGGATGACAGGATATCTGTCACCCTCTTTGAAACATCTATACAGTTCTAACCTCCGCTCCTCCTTTAAGGAAGGACGTAACTTAGCCACAGAGCACATGCCTGAGCTTCAAACCCTGGCATCTCTAAACCAGGGCTTTAAAAAAAAAGACCCAGCCTAAGACCCCACAGCCCTGATACCTGTAAGCTAAACCATTGCTCCTCAGACTATCTGACTCGGGAACGAGCAACTGGTTTGTGTTTTGGTTTGTTTGTTTCCAAATGTGCCTGGGACCAGCATCATATTTGTGCTCGCTGGGCTACAGCTGTTTCTTTCCTGCAAACGCACCAGGGACAGGCAGCCAATGGCTCAGGATCTGGCACTGCTGCCCTGAGTAGCACCGAGGTAGATCGGTACTAAGCTGGACAGCCCGACAGTGCGACCCTACATAGCGCAGCTTCTTCCGAAGTATTTCTCCCCCTGCTATTGCTCCCTCCTACCTATGCCACCATCTCTTCCCAACACGGCCCAACGCGGGCCATGCCAGGACGCCACCAAAAACCAGCTTTTGACGACCAACAGCAGGGAGAAAGGGCTGCGCGGCGCACGTTCAGCTTGCGGGCCTCCCGGAGGCATCGAGGTGCCCCCTGAGGCGAACAGAACGCCCTCAGCAGGTCCACTCCACGGACCTTTGGTAGGATCCGGGCCAGCAGGGCTCCGCTCCGGTCTCCTCCCCGCCCGCCGCTTCAGCCCACCATTCGGCTTCCCCGAACCACGACGTCCCCTGCCTTCCCCCAGAGTACCAGCGGCCTCCTCGACCGAAACAGGCAGTCCAAGCCTCCCCTTCCTCTGTTTCCGCGACTCAGTCTGTCCTTCCCTGGCAGCTCCGCTCCAGGCACTCTCCCGACATTCGTTCGGGGCCTCACCCGGATCCCGCGACGGCGCCCCAGGGCTCATCCACCCCCCGCGCGACGACCCCGCCGCTTAGGCCTCGCCAGCTAAGCTCACTCAGACGGTTCCGAGCAGCACTTCCGGTCCTCGGAGGGGGAGGGAGAACACGCCCTCCCCTTCCGGGTGCGTGACGTCACCGCCGTGGAGGAGCCGGGCCTGTTTAGCAACGGGCCGCGGCGTGCCGAGCGTGAAGCCCCGGTCCCGCAGCGGAAGCGACGGTGCGACGCTGGTTTCCCTGTCCCTTTTAATGGGAGGCTATCCTTCCTGCGGTTTCATTTGTTTAGAGTATTTCTGCAATCGCCTCGCAGCCCACAAGGACTCCCGGGGAGACTGTTCATGGAAGTAAGGCTGCAATCTTCTCGTGTAATTTACTTGAGGGGTCTAAATACCAGATCTCGTCTGATCTTCGAAGCTGAACAGGATCAGCCCTGGTTACTACGTGGGTGCTGTAGGTTATATTTCAGGGAAGTAATTCACAAAACCACCCGTGAGTATTTCCTTCCTAAGAAAACTCCATGACATTCATTGAGACTCCATAAGTCAACAGGCGATATACACACATACAAACCCTGGTGAGAGAGAGATAGGGTGTGTAGTTGTTTAGGTGTTAGACTGGGATCTTGGAGAGCAGGATTCGAACCTCCGCTTGGCCATGGAAATCGACTGGGTGACATTTGGCAAGTCACACTCACTCAGCCTCAGAGGAAGGCAATGGCAAAACCCCCTCTCAACAAATCTTGACAAATCCTATGATAGGGTTTGAGTGCGTCAGAAAGGATTTGAAGGCACACAACAACAAGGCCTTTGAAAATGTGCTAGGGTCATGATTTGCATCTTTCAGGACTCTATTACATTGCATCCCATTCTTTCACACAACTGTGTAAATATGCTTTATATTCTGAGGCCTGGATATCACTTGTACTGCATCTGCAGAAGTGGGTTTATATCCACAAAAATTCATGCTAAAATAAAAACCAGGTAATTACAAACATGCTGCTGTATTTCCTTCCCCACTAGTCACTTCCTCCTTTTTATGTTGTTAAGACACCAGCACAGCTACATATTTGGAAACAATAAGGCTGCAATATGATTACTTAGAAGTGAGCCCCACAGAGTTCTGTGGGACTTCTGAACAGACTGGTAAGAGCACTCTGCAAAACCACTAGGGACAAACCACTAGGACCTCTCACAATTTGGGAAAGACATTCTGGAAAACTACAACTCTCAGAATCTCCATGTGGGGATTCTGGGAGTTGTGATCCCCCAGAGTGACTTTACCCAGCTGTGAGCCTACTGAATTAATGGCCTCAGAAGCTCAGGTGATCCTTGTGCTAAGTCAAAGGCAATACTGCAGGGTATCATATGTTCATTAGGGGGCTTCGCCATCTCTAGAAGTGCTTATCCTTAAGTTGCAAGACTGGTGCACACAAGGACTACATACCTCTTATCCAGCATTATGAAGGCCATGTGTACGTACAGAGAAACTGCTTACCTCATTAAAGATACACAACAGTGATGATTCAGAAAAACATGGAGGGAGGGATTCCCTACATTCCCCACCTATATTAAAACTGAATCACACATCAAAGGTTTATACTCCTTTCTAAGGATCCTTTCATGCTACACAATTATAGTGTATAGATTCTGCTTTAATTGCCATGACAGCATTCTATGGAATCCTAGGGACTGTTCAAACCATAAAATTATAGTACTATTAACTGCCATAGTTCCATCCTATAGAATCCTGGAATTGGCAGGTGGGGTGGCATTTAGAATTCTCTGCCAGAGAGCTCTAGAGCTCACCAAGGTCCACCTGGATACAGCCATGCAGTCATGGCAGTTAAAGTGGAATCATAGTGCTATAATTATATAGTGTGAAAGTGACCCAAGTGTGTGTTTTGTGATCAGGTGACCATCCTTTAATGCAAAACAGGCAACACCTTCAGGCAAATAGTAATATTAAGAATAAATATCACCTGCTCCTTTTTATTTATTACACTTACTTTGTGCCCATTCTTCCATAGGGCAACTCCAGTGGAGGTACAGAAAAATCTTTCATCCAGGCATAGTTGTTGCATCAGCTGTTTTCTTGGTTGTTGTCCACATTGTCTTCTTGAACTTTTGTGTGCAGTACATTCCCCATTTTTTTGGATACTGCTTTTTCCCAGAGACTTTATATATTTGTATATATACTGATTTACCTGCCTAATTGAGTCTTACAACTAGACGCTCTGCAAATCATTATGAGGCAATTAGTCACACTCTCCAGCCCCCATAACTTGGCAGGAGTGAATGAGAATTTCACTTCTGATAGGAGTTTACCATTAAAGTCTTGGATGGAAGGGATTTTAAAAAAATGCAGGGAACTCCAACACTGCCAAGATGCATCAAGTCTGTGGGTGCATAACTCTAAAAAAAAATCTTGAGTCTCAATTTCTGTGTATTAAAACATGTTAGTGCTGGATTGGGCTTGTTATTTTTTCTTTCTGAGAGACTCCTACAATATGTGCCTCCCCAAGTGAGGAATAGCTGTGTCTACCAAATTTGGCATGAGCAGATAGGTGAGAATTTGTTTCAATTTGGTTCTGAAAAGAATTTACAAAAATCAGCAAATTTCTTCACATTCAAGATGGAATGATTTTTTAAAAACTGAATATTGGAGAAAATGAAACTGACAAATTCGTCCATCTCTGTCTGTTTCTTTACATCAGAGGAAAGGAACTTCCTATTTACTTCCTCGCTGTCTTGCTAACCTCTTGCTGTGGCATAGTTATAGGAGTACTAACTGAAACCTGGGTCCAAATCCAGGTCAGCCATAAAGCTCTCCGGCTGGCCACTGGCACTGGGGAACTGCCCATGCCACATGAGTTCCTTTGAGGAAACATAGAATATATATTTAATAAAAGAAGTATTGTTCTTCCACTTTCAAGATGAATCTGAAATTTGTAATGGTGATTCTATAGTTTAGGATCTAGATAATGTTGAAAAATGTTCTGAAAATCTGAGGTTTTCTCAGTCTAGAGCACAGTATAACACATAGTAGACATTGTGTGGTACTCCTGATGTTGTTAGATTACAGTTCCCATTACCCCATAACGAATGGTGGAAAACATTGGAAACTGCAACATTTGGAGGACTGCATTTTGTTCACCTTGGTGTATTGTAATTTGGAACAGTGAGAGAACATACATATACAAACATGCTGGTAGACAACTATTTTAACAAGAAGGAGTATCTAACAATGCAGTATCCTTTCTCCAAAATACATGATTCAGTTACAATATATATTGCTAAATATAATAAATTATTAACATTATATAATACATTATAGCATCATGGCTTACATTATAGCATAAAAAGAGAATAAATCAATGTATTTAAAACAACCCAGCAATCCAGGAAAAATAAGAATAGTGTGGTTAAAACAGAGTGTTTTAACTCTTTATACTGACTGAAAAGTAAGATGCTTCATCACTTTTATTCTTACTATTAAAAAGAGGCTGGTGGGCATACCAGGCAAGCTGTTTGTTCATTTATTGATACATAGGCTTTTATTGATGAGATTGCATTGAAAGGGAGAATACAAATTTGTTATCTCCCAGGGCATAGCTCAAATGAAAGTTGAATCATAATAGCATGCTTTCCATGTAGGTGATTAATCTCATGTCAGATTCTTCTAATCAGATGCATGTTCAAACATGTCATGAGAACAGCTCATGAGTTATATCCTGTCTGACAGCTGGATGAATACAACATGCTTTCCAGACAGCTATGTTCATGAGGAGGTTATGGATCAATTTACTTAGCTGGTGGCCCTGTCTTGAGCAGTCCTAAACATTCATGCTCTCATCAACCAGTATAGAGGGTATAGCTTTGGGGCGGAGTGAAACAAGGCCAAGCCTTACCACCAGTATGTGGCAACTATTAATGACCTGCTTTTACTACCATGACCCTCCAATGCGCAATGCCCTGTTCTGCCCTTTCTAGATTACAAGAGCCTCATCTCAGATAGCTAGTGGTTCTGTCCCAAGGAAAACCTGCAGTGCTCCAACCTAGTGCTTAAACTGCAAAAGCTAAAACCAGCCCGCAGATTCTGATTTTGCTTACACTGCATATTTCAATGTGCATTCATTTAACAAATTTTAGAAGCATCACTTTTTCTACCTAGGAATCATGTCAAGAAACCTAATACTCTGCTCCTAACCTTCAGTTCACCTACCTGACTTATTGGTATATACAAGTATCCTACTGCAGGTTATAAAAATAGCAGTGGGTAGTTCTCTGACTTCCCAGTTCTGTGAAAATGAAAGTAACATTCTTCCATATTGAAGTTATGACAGTTTTATATTGATTCACTTAAGATTTTTACTTTGTTATATCCTTTAATGGGAGCCTCTTTTCTTTTCTTGGCAGATTATTCACAGAAATTGCAGCCGCAGTAGTCATGAATTAGGCAATGTACATTTCTTTTTGTTTGTGACTCAAAAGATATATTCAAATATTTAGAAATGGGTTAGTGACATCAGCATCATTTGCTTTTGCTTGAAGTAAACGTGCATAGGGCCATAGTTATAGTTACATTATTTGAAGACAGACATAATACAAAAAGTGAGCTATAATTTATAACAGAAAGTCCAGCTTTATAATAGAAATTAAAGATGTGCATATTTGTATGCTATATTTAGAGGAAAGCAGTCATAGAATCATAGAGTTGGAAGAGGCCCCAGGGGCCATCGAGTCCAACCCCCTGCTATGCAGGAACACCCATCAAAGCATTCCCAACAAAAATGACTAACTATCTCCAAGTATTCCTTGCCTGAATTCCATGAGGTCACTATAAGTTGACAGGTGACTTAAAGGCACATTGTTGTTCTGTTTGTTCAAGTTATTTCCAACTTATGGCAATCCTAAGATCACCCTATAATGGGGTTTTCTTGGCAAAATTTGTTCATACATACACACATCAGCTAGACAAATGCTCACTCAGCCATCAGTATTGCCTCCCCTACCATGTTACAAGAGGGCTTCACCGTTTTTAAAAGCAGTATGAATACTAATGTATTTACATATTAATTGATCCCTTTTAATTAAATCATAGAGATCTTTTTTTAAAATACCAATATCCTCTGGAAATGTAGGGTAACATTTCTGGTATTTCCCTGTATAGCCACCTGCCATTTCAAACCTGAGAAGTATTTATTAATTCCTGAGTTCAGCTCTGGGGTGGAACAAGTACCTTTGGACCAAGTGCAAGGTGCTTTCACAACCACTCTACATCATTTTCAGCATCTTTGCCTGATGAAGAACCCAGTGTGCTTCTAAAGTTAGTACAGTCAACCCTCCACATTTGCGGGTTTCACTGTTGTGGATTTGATTATTCACGGGTTATTTGCTGTCACCTCTGCCGCCTCCCTATGCCATGTTTAATAGAGACTGCAAGCCTCATGAGGCTGAAAAACTGCGAACGAGGCTTGTAAGTCCCTATTAAAAATGGTGTGGGGCAGCAATGGAAGTGGCAGTAAGCCCCACCAGCCACCCACTTCTGCCTCATGAAGGAATCCTGATGCCTTAAAGGAATCCACAGTGGGTTAAATATGATAATCACACTTTTCTGTATGTTAAATATAGTTTGGGAAGGCCTAGAGTTACTCACTTTTTTTTTCACTTTCACAAGAGGTCCTGTGCCCCTAACCCTAGCAAATGTGGAGGGATTACTGTATAGTGATTTCATGAATGACTGTACTAATGAAGGTAGCACCACAATGTGTATTTTGGGTTTGGTCCTACTGTTCTAAAAACATTACACTCCTCCTCCCTTTCACAGTTCTTTGTCCTTAGGGGAGAGAGAGAGAGAGAGAGAGAGAGAAGCATTTGTTACACATTTTTCATTTCCTGACCATATTTCTAGCTGCATTTTCCCTTCTGTATTCATTGATAATTGCAGCTCCCTCCCTCCCTTCTTCCCTAGATTCTCATTTGTAAATGTGTTTGATCTGTTACCTCCAGATCATCAGCAAAGACTCTGAATACAGCTGAGACTTGTGCCCACCTCTGTACCGTTACCCACAATTCAACCCCTTGCTGTTTACCATTCTCTTTTGTTTATGATCCTTCTGTTAGCTTTTGATCCAGGTGACAGTGACAAGCCAATATCAATTCATTTTTCCAAGTAGCATTTTATGAGGCACTGTATCAAATGGTTTGCTAGACTCCAGATAAATTATATACCTGGCATTCTCTTCAGCCACTAATTTTGTGGGTTCAATTAGAGAAAGTAATCAGGTCAGCCTAACATGATCTATTGTGTATAAATCCATGCTGGTGGTTATTGGTTAAACTTCTGCTAATATCTTACTCACTTAATATATCTTTCATCTGTTTGCTAGAATTTGTACCAAAGTGTTAATATGTACGTGAATAAACATATATAACATTGTGTGCTACATACATAGCAAAGCCTTGCATAGGAATAAACAGTAACATAACACAGGGTCGCAATGATTAAAGAACTAAAAATTGGGGGAAAGTGACATAACATTCTTGAGTCATTTTCCCCTGCCCCAGCCTTTCTTACATTAAGGTAATGCTTCAAACATAATGAAAGGAGTTAAGAAACTCTCTCATAAAGATAAAATTAAGATTAATTTTAATTTTAATTAATGAAGTGTGGATTCAAGGCAGTTCATAAATTCAGTTCCAATGCTGCATTTAGAAAATATTTATGCCAGGGTTGCGAAGACACCATTATTAAACAATGACTGTGAAATTGATCAATAACGTCATGTATAGCAATGTTATTAATTTATTCATTCAAATAATATTGTCCTGTAAGGACTTTGAAACATACATAAAATAGCAAACATCTGTAATATTTTAGTTATTCATCCCCCAAGTCTAATACTTGTTATGCCTGCAAATAACTAAACAAGGTGGAATGTACCAATTGTGACATTAGCACCTTACAGACCATGGCATTATGAAGGGAGCTTACTCCTCAACTTTGTAGAAAAAAACTTAGGAGCCAATGAGTGTAAAGCAATCAGATATCTAAATCAATTGTGGTGGAAATGATCTGGTAATGATTCATTTTTGGAGTAAGCAGAGCTCTCCCCATAGAACAGAAATCTCATTTGACACTTGTAAACACTGGTGACATTCTCATTTTACAAGTCTAGAACAGCATCTTTTGTCATCTCTATTAGACACGGTTATTAAGACATACAACCAGAAACAAAAGTAGTATTTATATGTGTGCATTGCTCTAGTATCTTCTAAAGTAAATAAGTCCTTCCGCAATTTTCCTTTCTTCTCTGTAATACTTTTAACTACCTAATGGTTTTACTCATTCTCTACTCATTTTATGTATCTCATTTTATGTATCTCATATTCAATTTACATTTACCCAGCCACTCTGAAAGTGGAACCCATTGTTTTTACATTTAAAATCCCACTGAAGCCCTGGTACCTTTTCATTCAAAGAATTAGAAACAGAAGACCAGTATTGCCTTATACTATGTACATTTGGCTGGAATTTCTACCAATAAAACAATATGGGAATGTATTTGTTTCCTTTTTAATTTACTGAAATCTATCATGCAATAACAGTTTCTATGTTGCCCACCCTCTGCATTTTTCTTATATCCTTATCATATCAATTTTCACTTTAAAGTGCTAAGTCTATGTTTTGAATTGTCCCATTGGTTGACATACTCTGTCTCATACAATTTTAAGAACACTGAGCATATAAGCCTTGCCCAGCTTATGCCCTTCAGAAGTATTGGCTACAGCTCCCACCATCCAATAGCCACCTGGCCTGATAAGAACTGTAGTCCGAGATATCTTGGTGAACACCTGGTTGGAGAAGGCTGATCTAGATTAGTGCTTTTTAGTCTATGTAATGTGAGGAACTAGCAAATTTTTTCTCACAATGTGTCAGGAACTGGCACCATATTTTTGTCCTCATATTCGCAGGCATTTCTTTCTTCCCCAGGAAACCACAAGCTGGCAGGTGATAACTCACAGACCAGCACTTGTCCACAGACCATGACTATAAGTAGCACTGATCCCTATGGCATAAATTGTTCCAAACTAGATGTGCTTCATTATCACTTGGCTTTACACCAGCAATCAATTTTAAAATTGTTCTACAATTTGTTGGGATTTTAACAATAACAGTCATAATTCAAGAGAAGTCCACCTCCTTGGTGCCAGTTCAACTTGCTTCAAAATGTTCCCCAGTGCTTGCTCCTTCCTTCCACTACCACTGTTTCATAAAGTCCTTACAGTTCTGCTTGTGGGGAGAACTATTAGGATTTGACAAAATGACATCTTCAAAGTCCTACTTTTCATTTTTGTGCCTAACATCTTGACTATATATCCCCATCATACTCTTATTTTCTCCTTTCAATGGTGCCAAGGAGATGTGGAGATCTGAAACAGAGTACAGTGAGGGATATTACAAAGTGAGATTTAATCCAGACAAACTGACTGTCAGCAAACTGATCTTTGAACAGAAGTAAACCTTTTCTAAATAAAGTTGCTTTTTCCCCAAAGGACTAGTTTTCAGCTTGCAGGTATTCCTAAATGCTTCGCTCCTAGATATTTAATTGGCAGCTGTGGTTAGGAGAATATTGAACAGTTTCTGTGGGTACATTAGCTGTATCACTTTTTAGAGGATCTGACCATAGTTACACTGGCATTAATCACCTCCAGACTAAACTGTTTGAAACTGCAGATGGCACAAAATGCTCTCAGATCATACTACACCAATTCTGTTCCCTCTGCATTTCCTAATTATTTCTGGGCCCAGTTCAAAGTATTGGTTGTTACCTACAAAGCTTTAAATGACTTGCAATCAGGTTATTTGAAGGGCTACCTCTTCCCACATGAATAAGCATGCCTTTTTCTTAGAATTGGAACTCTTGTCAAGGAAGGTACTGTTGGCAGAAACACATGATAGTGCCTTTCCCATGACAGAGACATGGCACCCTTTTTATATTACGCAATTATAGTGCAATGATTCCACTTTAACTGTCATGGCAACATCCTATGGAATCCTGAAGTTGATAGTTTAGTGATACATTAAAGCTCTCTAGCTGAGAATTCTAAAATACCTCTTCCCAGGATTTCATAGGATGGAATCATGAGAGTTAAAATGGAATCGTAGTGTTAGAATTGTGTGGTGTGAAAAGGCCTCATGTTGTGGAGCGTTCTCTCAAGAAAGATTTGAGAAGCTGAGTCTCCTTTGTTGATTTTTTTAAAAGCAAGCAGTCAAAATATGTTTATTTCACCAGGCGTTTAACTGGTTTTAACTGTAGGTTAGTTTTACTGGTGGCTGCTTTTAGTTTGTTGTTATGCTAATTCTGTTGTTTGTATTGTATTAGGATTGCGTGTTATTGTTGCAGAACAGCTTGGAGGGATCTTGTGATATATGTATGTGTGTGTGCGCGCGCGCGTGCGTGCATACACACACAAACACACGCCTTATCTGTGAACAAACAAAGTAGTCTAGTAGATTTGCTAGTAGACATTGTGTGATGCCTGCCACCTGAGCATCAGGCAGGCAAGTTACAATGCAGTCAACATACCCCTCACATAGCTATCTATGTTTCTCATAACTGAGTCTCTGGCCACTGGATTCCTTTCACCTGTTTCTGAATATGTGGCATCTTGTTGTTTGAATAGTTCACAGTAGTGTACCTTGAAGAATAGGGGCAGGAGGGCAATGTCTCTGCTACTGTCATCTCCATGTACTCAGAATAAAAAAGTAGAAATTAATTAAAGTTTCTATGGACCAAGATAATTTCAGTTCCAATATTTAAGTTATGGTATATCTTCAGGTCAAATCAGGTCAGAGTCAGTAAAACAAAACAGTAAATCAAGTTATAATAAATCAGATCAAGGTTTTAAAGCATGAAGATTAACTCTGACAACTAACTAGTTACCATTGTAGTTCCAATTACATGCCACAAGTATGTACCATTGTAACTGCAATTTGTAGAAAGTGATTATTACTTCATTGTTTCTCAAAAGCAGCTAATTATCTTTCAGTTACTTTTATAAATCTGAATATTACAGGCTGATAACCTGTGGTAACAAACACACACCCTTCTCATCCACATTGTGGTCCCTTCAACACCGACAAGGGTATGAGACAGCAGCATAAACCAATAGTTGAACCATATGATATTCCTGTCTCAACATTTAGCTGACTACACCATCACAACTATAAAATCAAAGGGAAAAGTTAGCTACATTGGAGAAGATGTGATAATAATGTAATATAGTTATACCTTTGTTATTTGAAAAAGGAATTAACTATAAGTAACCATATCCCATCTGATCTTGGAAGCTAAGTAAGGTAAGCTCTAGTTAGTATTGGATGGGAGACCATAAAAGAAAAAGGTTCTGTAGGCTATATTTCAGAGGAAGGAATTAGCCAAACCACCTCTGAATATTCCTTGCCTAAGAAAATCCAATGAAATTTGTGAGGGTGACACAAGTTGACAAGCAACTTAAATGCACATATACATGCAACAAGTTGCTTCTGCACTGATCACTTTACATTGACATAATCATAGCAGGCCCCAGTTAGCTCCAGTCAGGACTCTGGATAGCTCCTAGAGCACTCTCTAAGAGCAGAGCTATACAAAGACACTGTTTCAGCAAAGGACAGTCCTTCAGCAAAGGACTGAAGCTATAAAAGCACTGACAGGGCTTGAAAATCCCATGGCTCTGCCTTCCTGGAACAGCTGTTTGCAGTTCCTAAGAGAGGGTGCAAAGGCCCCTCCCTGGCCTGACTGGCATGACCTGTGACTGATCTGACTCTGGGTTCTCCTCAGGGCAACACCATATTCCAAGTACAAGGGAAATGAGACAATTGGAGGGAAAACAGGAGGAGAAGGTAATAGCCCTAATGACCTACTTATGGTCTTCCCTAGAGATATCTGGTTGGCCAGCGTGGCAAGCCAACTGCTCAACTAAAAGAAAGCTTTAGTATGAGCCAAAAGAGCTATGTAAGAAGAAAAGATAGTGACCAGATGACTTGTGTGCCTCCTGAGAAGAGCCTTGGTGGCACAGTGGTTAAATGCCGGTGCTGCAGCCACAATGTTGTGAGTTGTGATCCTGCAGGGCTCCAGGTTGACTCAGCCTTCCATCCTTCCGTAGGTCAGTAAAATGAGTACCCAGCTTGCTGGGGCAATTGGCTAACATACTGTAAACCACTTAAGGAGTGCTTAGCACTGATAAGCAGTATAGAAATGTAACTGCTATTGCTATAAGTGTGCTACCCAGGTAGATGCAGATGGACAGCTTCATGATCCCTGATGTCTTTCAAATAGAGAATACCCTGAAATGGAAGGTTTTTTTTCCCTCTGGCACTTGCTTAAATGGAGAACTGTGCTCCATAAAAGAGGATATGCAGCCACTCTCTCCTTTGATCCAGAAAAACAACTTGTGCATAAATCTAGAGGCAAATAATTTGTCCTTGGTTTCTTCAGTGGAAAGATATTTAGCTTTCCTTTTCTCTCTATCCTGATAGTCTTATTCATGTTCATGAAATGTAAGGATGTAAAATTCTCAGTATTGTTATTGGGCAGGCCACAATGGTACAGCATTTTATATGCACATTACTTGGTTGTAGCAGGAGCCACTCTGCTTCCATCTTCCTACCCATTAGCCTTCTTGAGCCAGAATGCAAGGGTAGAACTGGGACATATTGGGATAGGCCTTGTTGGCCCCCACTAATCTGTCGCTCAGCTAAGCTGTCCTGTGAAAGGCCCAACCAAGTATTATCAAGGCAGGCGGGGGACGATGTGCTGTTTTGCTTTCCCTCAGTGGATGCCCCACAAGAACCCCTTATGCTTCTCAGCTAAACCTTTCAGGGGTTAAAGAGAAAGATAGAAGGGACAAGAGACAAAGGGAGGAATAAAGTCAAAAAATGTGCCGTGAAGCTTCTTGCAGCAAAATGCAGAGAAAGTCATTTCCAACTTCTTTCATCTCAGAGATGAAGCCACTAAATAAAAGGGCAGTGCAGAACACAAGGGCTTTTAATCTGTCTCATCTTCTTCATAATAACTGCAAATTTTCCCTGGGCTCCTGGGAGTGAGCCTCTTTTCTCTGTCTTTGCCTTATCTCCCCCCTCCATATTTCACAGCCGGCTCAGCTCCCCTCACTCGGCTGCCCCCGGCCTAGTCTCTCCGAGGCCTGTGGGAGCCGCCAGCTCCTAGGGCCTCATTGTTCCCGGCTTGGGAGGAAGCTCAGAGAGGGAATTGAAGGCAAGTCAAAGGGAAACGGCATCATTGCTGCTTCATTAATGGGAGCCTTTCAGCGGCAAACATATCAGAGAGAGGTCTTTTCAGAGGCAGTAATTAGCAATTTGGAGCCTTCCCCCCTCAGGAGATGCAGCTGTGATCTAACGAGCAGGAGCAGCACTCGCCTCCTTTTACACTTCATATTTATTGTTTTTCATTTTCTCCATCTTCCTCCCATTGTCCAGACTCCTCCTCGTTACCAGATAAGACCCTTTTATTAATCGCTTCCTTTTAATTCTTCATTAATGATAATAACTTTCTCTGGTGCACGGAGAGAAGTTAATCTTTCCTGGGTATTCAGAAGGACAGAGCTGAAAGAGAGAATGAGAGATGGAAGGAAGGAACGAACACTGGACAAAGCAACAATTGCACCCCTGCTTCTTCCTCAGCACCCTGATGAAGTTTCTAAGGTCTTTAGCTGTGGGATTGGCAGAAACTCTTAATTAAAGCTAACTTCCTGAGTAAGTGATGGATTTGATGGCTCATGTCAGGTTCAGCCCTAAGAGGAGAGGAGGGCACTTGAAACCAGAAGAGGAAGACACACATGAGTGAACTCATGTAAATCCTTTGCTTCAAATGGAAGAAGCAGTAGCTCCCAGGATATATAGATATTGAGCACTGTAGCGCAAGTTGTGATACGTTGCCAAGTTTCTTCAGGTTTCCTTCCTCTTTTACTAAACAGCCTGGTAACACAACCAAGAATGGCAAGACTTCTTACATCTTCTTCCCTGGCTGGTTGTTTGTTTCCTAAAGTATAATTCACCTACTCTGTTGCATTTTATTTTAATCTTGGGAGATCTGAAATTCTAACAAGAACAGGATTTTTACCACCATCTATTTCAGATGATATCTAACGCTGTGCATCCCTGACTCCATTTATTGGGGGGAAATCTCATCATTCCTGAGACCACATTCACAACCACCGTATGGAACCCACTCCTGGGTCTTCCTTGAGCAGATCTTGCAAACTTCTTCCCTTGCCTTTTATGATCTCAAGCAGTGCAGCATTAAGACATCTCTTTCCCAGTTTCAAGTAGTGTTCATCCACCCTGTGGAAGGCAAGTCAAAAGGGAAGGGACATGCTCATCTGGCCACTACTCCTGCCAAGCCTTATGCAAGGCAACAGAGGGCTTTATGGCAAAGAGGAGGTAGTAGCTGAGCCGCAGCAGGATGGAGCTGCCATGGGAGGGAAAGAGAGCAGTTTGACAATCTCTTCCGAATTATAAACATATCCTCTTTAAATACATTTCTAAGGATAACATTTGTATTACGGCGTCCTGTGGTTGCTGATAGGGCCCTGCTTATCGCCTTGGTCTCTCCTCTTTTCTCTGTGCCCTGCTGGGACAGGATCCTATCTGGATCTGAGCTGGCAATCCTCCACTAGGCAATTGTTTCAGTCCCGGGGAAAAATTAATTTCTGCCTATCGTTAATTGAGAGAATTGTGTGGAAAGCTGGGAGGGGTCTGGAGAGAGAGGGAGATCGTGTTATTAACAGTGTCCCTTTCATAACCAAATACCCTGATTTCCATCAGCGAGATGAGAGACTCATTACAGCTGGAAGGTGATTAGAGAACTTGGAGGAGCTATCAGGCTGAACAGCAAAGTGGTGAGGAATTTGGGATGGGCTTCTAGTACCATTCATCACACCTCACACTACATGGTTTCTCCCTGTGTCCCAGCCTAGCTGACCCTCTATAGTGGCTGGCCAAGGCCTGAGTACTGAAAATGACCACAGCTCAGTGGTGAAATGCATACTTTGCACAACCTCTGTCCTCTCTCACTAGGACTGGGAAACTTTCCTGCCTGAAATGCTGCCAGTGGCCTGAATCAGTATAAGACAGTTTCCTACGTTCCAAATGTACAGTTCAGAAATCAGTTAAAGTGGCTTTTACCAGGTACAGTCTCAGAGCACATACATGAAATCATAAATGTTTGAACATAAAAGCTTGTAGGGGGTCTTTATATTTTGACAATGTGGTACATGCATCTTAGATTGGACCCAGTAACCTACATCCACAGAGCTATTGAAAGGTGATTTTTGTTGGAAACACAATTATCAAAATATACACAATAGTTTGCATTTCAATTGGGTAACAGTTAATATTATTGTGGAACTTTATAACAATAAATTGATGGCACAAATAACTAGCTATTACAACACAGTTGTTTCAGAATGGGGATATATTAACTCAAAGAATTAAACCTACAACATGGAAACAGCTTTAATATCCAGACTGCTGTAACAAAATTTGGTGCTATAGAGGGATTGATTCAAACTGGGGGGAAAAGGACACATTTTGGGGGTTGCTAAAGAAGGAAAGAAAGAAGACTCAGAAAGGTTCACAAAACAGGGGGAGTGGTAAGTGGCTAAGAAAAGTCAAGTAAAAGGTGGAAGATAAAACATTGTCTGAAAAATAGATTTAGAGGTGACAAATATTATCTGTCCTTAGCCTCACTACACCTTCCAGAAGAGAGGCTAGGGAGTGCTGTACTTCAGTCCTCTCACTCAGAAACAGAACTATAGGAGAGAAAATAAACTAATGAGATATTTCTGGGTAAAATTTGATGCTGGGTATCTGGGTCTGTGTGTGATTTCGGAACAGCCTAGAGACTCAGGTTTCAGTGATTTCAGCATAAAGTGGAGCTAGGCAAGGGCTACAAAGTGATTTCAGCAATGTTCCATCAAGAGACATTCATGAGCTTTCTGCCTAGAATCAGAGCTTTTTGTCAAAGATGGAGGCATCAAGCAGGCTCAGCCCCAGATCAAATTAGGTGTGCATTTCCTTAATTTTTATATGGTTCTAGGGGTTTGGAAAAGTCCCTCCAATTAAGGCAGGTCTTTCAAAACAATAGAACCAACATCTGGATACTCAGCTGGCTTTTCTGAAAGCCATTATCAGGTGCAGTAAGTTCTTCAGTAACACATGTTTTTACAATGCAAATTGGCAATGACGTGATTAGTTAATAGAGGAATACTATTTGTAGAACATGAACTCTTAATTGGCTACAGCGCAATTTCATCTTGAGCATTCAAAACTGGTGCTTCTCCGCATTTCAGCTGTTAAGTAGCAACTCTGCCTCCCCTCATCTTAGCCATTCAGTTCGTCAGGCATGTGGGTTTGAGAAGTACATATTACAGGAGAATAAACATGTGGTTTTATCATTCTTTTCATATATTTATTAACTAAAGAATTAGTTTACAGGAAGTCCTCGCCTTTTGACAGCCTGTTATCTGATGACTTGTTCATTCAGTATTACCAAATTAAGGACAAATTCCATTAATTCAATGTGGCATCCACTATTTCATCAGTTCTCCTTGACTCCAGAGGAAATGCACCAAGCCATCTGGAAGAGTTTACAAGCAACACATGTGCCTCCCCCACATTCCCTTATTTCAGCATTGCAGAATATTCATACATATTTTCTTTAGTCATTGTTTCAGAGAATATTTCTGTCTATAAACTGGCATTTTAATCAGAATATTTTAAATTCAGAGTGTTCTCACTAATTTTGTAAGTTGCATACAGCATGGAGGTTTCTTCTGGCTCAGTTTCCCAAGAAGGCTAACTGTCCCCTAACCACTGCAGCCTAAAAGCTTTTATAGGTGGTATAGGCATTTGGTATCTGTTTATCATCCAATGATACATCAAGAAACATGGTTCCCAAATGGGTCTGTTATGAGAGTTTCAAGATGTCTAGTGTGACTTCTTACTTAAGCTTCATGCTAGCCTTATATGGTATTTCCTATCTGTTGGAGAAACTAAATTCAAGAAACCAGTACTGACTTTGTTGTAGGACTTCACAGATGGCTTTTCTTAGAGAGGCTGTCTCTGTGTCATTTTCTCCTTACATTTTTCAGAGACTCTTAAGACTGAAATGCTTTAAAGGCACTGGCTTATTGCTCAAACATTCCTTAAGAAAACAGTCTTCTGTCCTGTCTCTTGTACAGACAAGTAACTTGTAGGGTTTTTTATTGCTAGCATACAGAGCACTTTCAACTAGTTTACGCTATTTCACTTGTTGCTGTTGTTCTTGAATCCTGCTTGTGGATTTCCCATGGATATCTGGTTGGCCACTCTGGAAAACAGGATGCTGGACTAGATAAGTCTCTCTGATCATCCAGATGTTCTCATTACTGAAGTCCACAACTTTGAAAAGTTGCTCTTTTTTTTACTTCAAGTCCCAGAATGCAATGAAAGATCCAGCCTACAGCCAAAAAATCCTAAACATACTGATGTAATATGGCTAGATTAAAGCTATATAATCTGTTAAAATAGTTCAGACATATAAAACTTTTAATAATAACATTACAAGGGCCACATGATTGCCAGTCATCATTGCCTTTGTACTTAACTGGTCAGATCAATGGAAAGTAAAAGACATTCACTTTTTAAAAGACTATTTAGGTGAGTACAGTTGGGGCTCTGGAGAGAAGGAGACAACTGCATATCTCAGCTATGAGGCGCAGGAAGGCAGTAGCATTAATTTGCAATAGTTATCAAGAATACTGCACTGTGACTAGCACAATGTGAATCTGACTGAGGGCAGGGTTGCTGGAATGGATAGATCATGCCCTAATTAAAAAATAAAAAGAAGAAGATAAGACATAAGTAGAAAAAAGGAGGAAGACAGGTTCAACTTAAAGCCAATCCGACAGATAGATACATAAAGCAAATTGCTTGGAAATTGAGAGAGTGGCTCATAGGAGAAAGGAATGAAGAAACATCACTAGAGAAGCTAGCAAAGAAAGAAGCATCATTTTTAAGCTTGGGCAATTCAATCCTATAAATCTCTTTTAGCTGCAACTGCAAAACAGTGGATTTAACTGCCAAAGCTAAAACAGTATCATCACTAAAGGGGATGTGTGCCCCACTTCCCAGGGGACAGCCCTCTGTTTGAAGTCACCCTGTATTTGGTGGTAGTGGTGGTTGCTATTAATTTGAATTATACTCCACTGTTCCTCATTAGAGCTCACCACAAAACTTTAATATCATAAATTACAACCATCTGCTAAAATGCAATAAAAGCAATATGAACAAACAGATATAAAAGAAAAATCAAATACTTGCTCCTTGAAAACTGAGTATAATAGTGATGTATTTAACTGTTTTTGAAACACAAGAGTCTGGATGAACAACCTGATCTCTGACAGAAAGGAGTTAAATAATTGGGGCATCACCACTGAGTACCCTTATCACATGTGGTAGGCCACACTATTGGAGGGCATCAAAAGCAGTACCTCCGCACCTGACCTTATATCAGCATAATAGTTAAATGAACAAGCTTTAAGTTTGTGCAGATCTATATTCTGAGATGAAACTGATTATAATTTCTTACAGGAGCCTTAATTTGATATCGAAAACTGACATACATCACTGCTGGTGATGATAAATGATGCAATTTTATCGGTGGTAGATGATGCAGCAGGTGGTCCATTTGTAACATATGGTGAAACTGAGCCCCAAACAAGTAATTCTACTTAGGCCATTTCCACATTACACTATTATAGTGCTGTTATTCTACTGTCAACATTCTATGGAATCCTGGGGTTTGCAGTTTGGGAGGTGCATTTAGAATTCTCAGCCAGAGAGCTCTTTGGCCTCAGTAAACTACAAACCCCAGAATTACACAGGATATTGAAAGTAGAATAATAGCACTATAACAGAGTAGTGCAGAAATAGCCGTAAAATACCCAATGGCCAGCACCACATCCTTGTGGCCAACAGGATCATGAGTTTACCCCACTCCCTCAGTGAGGCATGTGGAAGGTGGATTGTCAAAAGTTATATAATGCTAAAGCAAAGAAATGAAATGAGATGTCAGCGGCGGGCGGAGGCCAAGCAGACACGGGGCGAGCGGCTGGAGTTGACAGCGTTTATTAGCAGCCAGTAATCAAAGGGTCGCAGCTCCCCCACAGGCAAGCCCCAGCACAAATGTAAATCAGTCCCAAAGCAAAGGTTAGGTCCCAAAGTAAATGCAGGCTATTTCCTAAAGCAAGAAAGGGTTACTTCACCCAAAGCAAAGGTTAGGTCCCAAAGTAAATGCAGGCTATTTCCTAAAGCAAGAAAGGGTTACTTCACCCAAGCACAGACAAAGTACTCGGCCGCCAGGGAGACCAGATGTGGTCGCTGGAGGGAGGGGCTGGATCCGGACACAGGCAGAGGAGGAGGCAGAAGACCGACGGTTGTTGCTCTGTAGTCCTCCCCTCCCAGCACCCGTCCTAAGTAGCCCCCTGGCCCAGCGGCAACCAATCAGGCGCAGGCTCACAGCTGAGAGCCCTCAGCCTGCTGCCTGGCCTCACAGCTGAGAGCTCTCAGCCCGCAGCCGCTTCTCCAGCAGCCGTCGGGACTGGGCAGACTGCTTCTTTCCCCTGCTGCCGCTGCCGGAACATGGGAGGCGGGGCGACTGTCTCCTCCAAGTCAGAGCCGCGGGTGGGTGGAGTCCCCGGACTGGGGCCGGGGCCTGCCCTCCTCAGCGAGCCTGCAGGTGCCCCGACTGCTGGGGCAAGCCCCAGGCTGCCCCCCGCGCTGCTAACGGGGCCGTCCGCGTCAGCGGTGGCCTCCACGGCGGCCGGGCCTCCCCCTGCGTCAGTGGCGGCCTCTGAGGCGACGGTGAGCTCAGCCGGGCCCAGGCCCATGACATGAGACATGTCCAGAGGTGAAAGGAAAGAGCTGCACAACACCTATTATAGGAACATGGAATGAGAAGCATAAAACAGGAGAAGCTAGACATAGTAAAACAAGAAACAGAACATATAAGCGTTGCCTCAGAAAGTGGTGGAATCTCCTTCTGTGGAGGTTTTTAAACAGAGCCTGGATGGCCATCTGTCAGTAATGTTTTTGTTGGAAATCTCAGCATTCTCTCTCCCCGCTCCATCTTGTTGTTAGAACAGATGGGCAATAGCCAGATAAGGCCTCCCTTTTCTGTTGCATGCCAGATCTTCTCCATTTGCCTTTCTCTGTCTTTTATTGCATGATCATCAATACCTTTGGTGCTCAGATCATGTGACCCAGGACAGTTGCTTGGGTCATCGGTCTTATAAAAGTTAAGACCCCTCTCTCTCAGAACTCTCTCTCTCTCTCTCTTTGTTCTCAATGGCTGCTTTCGATCTGAACTCTTCGCATGCTCCGAGTTTGAGTCCCATCAAGGAGGATGGTGAGTTAAACTGAAGCCTCTCCTATTCATTAGATTAGACAGGTAGCAGGCTCTCTCAATACAGATGTAAATGAAGAGTCATTAGTAAAGTATTTAGTCTTTTATTCAAAGCTACCTGCGTCTGTGTTTATTCCAAGTACCAGTTTGAAGCCACAAGTCGTTAGATAAAAACTTCTAACCGCTTCCCTGTGTGACTCTGCTAAATGAAGGCTGGATTCCTGACAGTTTCAGTCTCATTTTTCCCAGATATTTGGGTTATTGGCACCAGAAGAGAAGTTCTTTGTTTGATGACCACGTGGCACCCGGCCGGCAGAGACTAACCCTTGAACAATGGCTTCTAATCCATTGCTTACTATTGAAAAGTTAACTGGTAGCAATTACCGAAATTGGTCTTGGAATATGCAAATGCAATTAACTACAATGGGACTGTTTAAGTTTGTGAAAGGACAGCGGCCCACAGAAGATAGGGCAAAGCAGAAATTTGATGAAGATGATGAGAAAGCAACTGCTTATATTTGCCTAGCCATTGATCCAAGCATTGTTTATCACATCAGAAACTTGAAAAGTGCTAAAGAAATATGGGAAAAACTGAAGAGATTATTTGACTCTCCCAGTATTGCGAAGCAAAGTGGTATTATAATCAGACTTACAAGAATGAAATTGTTAAATCCTAGATTTTTGAATGAACATATTAACACTTTCATGACTATGGTATCTGAATTGCAAAGTGCTGGAGAAAATCTTTCAGAATCTGTGAGACTGGGAATGTTTCTAGGAAGCTTGCCTGAATTTTTTGAGCCCATAATTGATGCTCTACAAATTAAGGGAGATGTAAATTTGGAAACTGCTATTGCTGAAGTTATAGAATATCAAAATAGGAAAAATTTGAGGAATTTTAAACCTGAAGCAATAGCTGCTGGAAAACAGCTCGCTCAACTTGCTGAGGAGAATTTGCATATCAAAGAGTCTTCTTCACGAAAAACAAATGGCCACCAAATTAACAAATCAAAGCCTAAACAGAACCAGCAGCAAAACAAACTGAATAATAAAAGTGTTTTTAACTCTAAGAAGAAATCTTCTACAAATTTTAATGTTGGTCTAATTAATGAACAATTGCTCAAGCCTATGCAAAATCAAAAAGAAAATATAATTGTAATTGACAGCGGAGCTACTACTCATTACTTTAATCGGAGAGAAATGTTTGTGGATTTTGATGCAAGCATAAATTTTCCTGCTTATTTAGCAAATGGCCAATCAGTGGTTGCAAAAGGGAAAGGGACAGTTCTTTTGCAAACAAAACTTGGCGCCAACAGGATAGAGACTTTAAGAATTCATGATGCTTATTTTGTCCCAGATTTAAAAGTGTCTCTTTATAGTGTCAGAACGACTACAGCGAGAGGAAACAGAGTTATTTTCAAAAAGGAAACTTGTTTTGGTCTTCATGGCAAAAATTTAATTTTTCGAGGAATCCTAAATGGTGACTGTTACCAAATGCAAATTTTGGATTCATATGCAAATAGTGTGATCCAGTGTAATCACAAAGACTGTTTAAGTTTATGGCATCGCCGATTTGGGCACAGAAATGTAGAATGCATTAAGAGACTGGCTAATCAAGAGCTTGCTAGAGATTTTAATTTCAAAAATTGCTTTAACAATGAGAGATGTGAAAAATGCCTAAGGGCAAAAGCTGTCAGAGCATCACATTCGTCATTTGCTGAGAGACAATCCACCAAACCACTGGACCTTTTATATACTGATCTTTGTGGTCCATTCAGCCAAAAGTCTGCAGGTGGAAATTCTTACTTTCATAGAATCATAGAATCACAGAAATGTAGAGTTGGAAGAGACCACAAGGGCCATCCAGTCCAACCCCCTGCCATGCAGGAAAACCCTCAAAGCACTCCCAACAAGTGGCCATCCAGCCTCCGCTTAAAAACTTCCAACGAAGGAGACTCCACCACACTCTGTGGCAGCACATTCCACTGCTGGACAGCCCTGACCGTCAGGAAATTCCTCCTGAGGTTCAGGCGGAATCTCCCCTCCTGCAGCTTGCATCCATTGCTCCTTGTCCTGGTCTCAAGAGCAGGAGAAAACAAGCCCACTCCCTCCTCGACATGACATCCCTTCAAATATTTAAACATGGCTATCATGTCCCCTCTCAACCTTCTCTTCTGCAGACTAAACATACCCAGCTCTCTAAGTCTGTCCTCATAGGGCATGGCTTCCAGGCCCCTCACCATTTTGGTTGCCCTCCTCTGGACCTGCTCCAGCTTATCCATATCCTTCTTGAATTGGGGTGCCCAGAACTGGACACAGTATACAAGATGAGGTCTAACCAATGCAGAATAAAGTGGTACCAATACCTCCCTCGATCTAGACACCATACTCCTATTGATGCAACCAAGAATTGCGTTGGCCTTCTTGGCTGCCGCATCACACTGCTGACTCATGTTCAGCTTGTGGTCTATGAAGACTCCTAGATCCCTTTCACACGTACTGTTAGCAAGCCACGTGTCCCCATCCTATATTTCTGCATACCATTTTTTCTGCCTAAGTGTAGGACCTTACATTTCTCTCTGTTGAAATTCATTTTGTTAGCCTTGGCCCAGCTCTCCAATCTGTCCAGGTCCTTTTGAATTTTGATCCTATCATCAGGTGTATTAGCAACCCCTGCCAATTTGGTGTCATCTGCAAATTTGATCAGCGTGCCCTCTATTCCTGCATCCAAGTCATTAATGAAGATATTGAACAGTACTTTATGACTATTATTGATGATTTCAGCAGATATACATACACTTACCTTCTCATAGAGAAAAGTCAAGCTTTTGAGAAATTCAAGGAATACTTTAATCTTGTCTCTAATAGATTTGGCTACAAACCTGAAAGCCTACGCTCTGACAATGGAAGTGAATTTGTTAATGCAGAGTTTGATGAGTTTTTAAAGGAACATGGAATTGAACATCAAACTACACAAGTTTACACTCCAGAACAAAATGGAGTGGTAGAACGAATGAACAGAACTCTCAAAGAGATGGCAGTCACAATGCTTTTAGAGGCTAACATGCCTAAACGCTATTGGTCTGAAGCTATTATGACTGCTACATATTTGTGCAACCGTCTGCCAACCAAATCCAGAGATGCAACTCCATTTCAGTTATGGAATGGAACTAAGCCCAAATTGAATCATCTCAAAGTCTTTGGAAGTAAAGCATATACCTACATTCCCAAACAGAAAAGAGACAAACTTAACTGTAGAAGTGAAGAGGGAATTTTTGTTGGTTATGCTAGAAATGGTTACAGAATTCTGAATCCAGATGGGCGTACAATAAAAGTAACAAGTGCTGTTTATGTTGATGAAAGATCACAGCCCAAATCTAATACAAACCAAGATGTCTATCCAGATTTGTTTGCAGTGGAAGGAGACTCCCACCAGCAATCAGAGTATGTGACACTCTACCATCCTCCAGATGTCTTGCATCCAGAAGGGGCTACAGATGTGGTGATCCAGCCAGAGGACGTGGAACCGGACGGTGCTCAAGGAGCAGACCCAGGTGTCCAAGTCCAGGTAGGAAGATCTGAACGCAGCAACAGAGGCGTACCACCTGATAGATTATCTTATCTAGCCACAGAGGAGAACATTCCACAACCCTCTGACTGGCAAAAGATCAAGGGACTACCAAAGTCAGATTCTCAAAAGTGGGTGGAAGCTGCTGTTGAAGAGATGCAATCTTTATATAAAAATAAAACATGGACTTTGTCAGAATTGCCAAAAGGAAAAAGGGCAATTGGCTGTAAATGGGTCTTTACCACAAAGCAAGATGCAGAAGGGGAAATTCAGAGATATAAAGCCAGGTTAGTGGCAAAGGGATTTACACAACAATTTGGTGAAGATTACAATGAAATTTTTGCCCCTGTTGCCACACACACAACTGTGAGAACTCTCCTAGCTGTTGCAGCATCTAAGAAAATGCATGTCCAACATCTTGATGTTAAAACAGCTTTTCTTTATGGACAATTGGATGAGGAACTGTACATGGAGCAGCCTCCAGGATTTCAAGTTCCTGGGAAAGCGCATCTTGTATGCAAATTGAACAAGAGCATTTATGGCTTAAAACAGGCTGCCAGAGCATGGAGTGAGAAACTAAGTCAACTTCTTATCAAACAAGGCTTCACTCCAGGCACTGTTGACAAGTGTGTTTACAAAAGATTCAGAAACAATAAATGGACTTATATTGCATGTTACGTTGATGATTTGATCCTATGCAGTCAAGATAAAGCAGATAGTGAGGAGATAGTCAACAATCTCAAGAAAGAGATAGACATCAAGAATTTGGGAGACATCTCACACTATCTTGGAGTACAAATAGAAAGAAGCAGTGATGGAAGCTTCTATCTTAACCAGAAACAGAAGATAATAGATCTTCTGGACTGCCTTGGACTAAAGGATGCCAATGTTGTGGCAACCCCAATGGAAGTGGGTTTCTTAAAGGACACTAAGAAATGTGAATCCTTGAAAAATGGAGACAAGTATAGGACTGCAGTTGGAAAACTCCTATACATAGCTAATTTCACCAGACCTGATATTGCAAATGCTGTTGGTATCTTATGCAGAATGGTTAACTCTCCTACTGAAAAAGATCTCATTGCAGTGAAAAGAGTTGCCAGATATTTGAAAGGAACTGCAGATTACAAGCTGATGTTACCAGCCTGTGATCAACCACGACTGGTTGCCTACGCGGATGCTGACTGGGCTGCAGACCTAGCAGAGAGAAAATCAACCAGCGGAAACCTGATCTTCTATGGTGGAGGAGCCATAAGCTGGTCAAGTAAGAAACAATCTACAATTGCAGATTCTTCCACAGGTGCTGAGTGTGTTTCTGCAAAAGCAGCATGTGATGAAATAAAGTGGCTGCATAACTTACTTCTGGACTTAGGCATAACAGAGCCCAAGCCAACCATTTTGATGCAAGATAACCAAAGCTGCATCAAACTTTCTGAAAGTGAGAAGCCACTCAAGAAGAACATTGACATTGCTTTCCATAAGGTGCAAGAGATGTGTCGCAATGGAATTGTTCAGCTAGAATACTGCAATACAGAAATGATGCTTGCTGATATTCTTACCAAGCCTCTACCAAGAGATCAGTTCCAGAGACTACGAGAAGGCATGAAGATCTTCGATGTTGGTCCAAGAGAATGAGAAGGGGACTGTTGGAAATTTCAGCATTCTCTCCCCCCGCTCCATCTTGTTGTTAGAACAGATGGGCAATAGCCAGATAGGGCCTCCCTTTTCTGTTGCATGCCAGATCTTCTCCATTTGCCTTTCTCTGTCTTTTACTGCATGATCATCAATACCTTTGGTGCTCAGATCATGTGACCCAGGACAGTTGCTTGGGTCATCGGTCTTATAAAAGTTAAGACCCCTCTCTCTCAGAACTCTCTCTCTCTCTCTCTTTGTTCTCAATGGCTGCTTTCGATCTGAACTCTTCGCATGCTCCGAGTTTGAGTCCCATCAAGGAGGATGGTGAGTTAAACTGAAGCCTCTCCTATTCACTAGATTAGACAGGTAGCAGGCTCTCTCAATACAGATGTAAATGAAGAGTCATTAGTAAAGTATTTAGTCTTTTATTCAAAGCTACCTGCGTCTGTGTTTATTCCAAGTACCAGTTTAAAGCCACAAGTCGTTAGATAAAAACTTCTAACCGCTTCCCTGTGTGACTCTGCTAAATGAAGGCTGGATTCCTGACAGTTTCAGTCTCATTTTCCCACATATTTGATACTGTATTCCTGCATGCAGGGGATAGGACTCAATGCCCCTTGTGGTTTCTCCAGCTCTATTATTCTATAATTCTATGATTCTGTGATTCAGTACTTGGACTGAGCACTCTAAAGTGGATAGGAATGGGACATTTAGAGTCAGGTAATTACACAATGTTTTACTCGGGAAGTGAAAAACTCAGAAGAAATGGGGTAGTATTCATAGTGAGGAGAAATGTAGCAAGAGCGATCCAAAGAGACCATGCACAGTCTGAACAAATAATATCAATAAGACTTCAGGGAAAATCCATCCTTTTAACTATAACCCAAGTTTATGCTCCAACTCCAGCAGCAGAAGTGCTGGAGTCCAGGAGGAAATCATTACACACCAAAACAGGACTTTTGTAAATCAGAGATAATGGGAATGCAAAACTAGGAAACAGAGCAGACTCAACGATAATAGAAAGAAATTGGCAAGTGGAGAATGACTGATTGAATTTATGTGAGGCCATGTCCATTGCAAACACATTCTTCAACCAGCTCAAGAGGTGACTGACTACATGGACATCACCTGATCAGATAGATTATAAAATTGTATGCAGAAGATGGAGAAGCTCCATTCTCTCTGCAGAAATAAAACCAGGAACAGATTGTGACACAGACCATGAACAGCTATATCAAAAATCAGAGTAAAGCTAGAGAACAACACTAAATCAATTCTTGTGCCAAAATACAGCCTAAAGGAAATCTCTGCAGAATTTAAATAAAATGTAAGTAATAGATTTGTACTATTAAGCCTAATTGACTGAGAACCATGAGAATTCTGGACTGAAGCCAGACACATTGACAGGAGGAATGCGAAAGACACTATCTGCAGCCAAAAAGAAAGAAAAACCTCAGTAGATGATAGATGAAACTCTTTAAGCAGTTAATGACAGATGAGAAGCCAAGGGTCAGAACCCTAAACGCAACTGTTTAATGACTTGTGTACAGGGACAAATATAACTACTATTAGAATCAATGCAGGGGAAGAGAGGATAACAACAAAAAAGAAGAACAAGAGACCTCGTCCACAAGATCTGAAAAATCAATGCAAACTTGGAGAGTGGGGATGCTCTACAACCAACAGAGAAACACAATACATGATCAAGCAGAAGTGAACGGACAATGGAACAATACACAGAAGAGTAATATAACAGAGAGCAAAGGATGAGAGATTAGTACAAGGAAGAACTATTTCAAGATGAACCTCCTATTTTAGAAAGTGAACTGGAAGCTGTGCTCAGAGCACTTGGGAGAAACAGATCTCAAGGAACAGATAGCGTACTAATACAGCTGTGTCAACCTACAGAGACAGAATCCACTCTGGTTCTAACTACAATCTGTCAAGAAACAGGGAAAACAAAATTGTGGGCTACAGATTAGATTCCAGTCTCCGAGAAAGGGGGCACCAGGTAACCACAGTAGCCACAAGATAATTGTATTAATTTTCCCTGCAAGTACAGTTATGCTCAAAATTCCACAACAAAGACTTTTACAATATATGGAGTGAGAAACACTAGATGTCCGAACTGGGTTCAGGACAGTAAGAGGCACAAGGCAACACATTGCAAACATATGTTGAACAATGGAGTGCACCAAAGAATTTCAGAAGAAATTCAGCTTGCACTTTACAGGTTATAGTAAAGCCTTTAATTGTGTAGATCATGAAGAGCTATGGATCACACTTAAAAGAATGAGTGTGCCACAAGATTTAATTGGGTGGGCCAGGCTGGAGTCCTGTAAAAAGGAGCTTCTTAGTCAGAGGCTTTCTTAACTGAGGTATGTCTGCATATGAGGACTATAAAGCAGGGGAGAGGAAAGGTTCCTTCCTCTCACCCACATACCCTTTTCAGCCTAAAAAATTATCCGGTTCTTCTCTGAGATATTACTAAATGAGATTAAAGAAACAGGGCCTTCTCTTGGGTGGCACTGAGAATGTAAAGATTTGCCAGGGTCATCTTGGTTCAAGATCTTTTTATTCCAGCTCTCTTTTAATACATGATTTACTTTATTCTAGTTCTCTTTTAATGCATACTTTGATTTTGTTTTACTCTTATATTAATTACTGGATTTTTAAAAAAGTGCTTCAGTCTCTTAGATCTTTTTGTTATTGGCTGTTTTCTTGTTTTAAAATATGTGGGGCTCTTAAATTGTCTTTTTAAAAAACTATATTAGCTTGGTGCTATTGGTGTGGGAGATGTACTGTTATCATTACAAGCTGCTGTGATGATTGTGCTAATAAATAAATAAAATAAAAATAACGACTTAAACTAAAATCCTACAAATCTAGGTTACTTGAGGCAGAGATCAGGTGGGCCCACTGGGATTTAATCAGAACAGTGGGGCATAGTTCTGAGTAAATATGCAGCGACTTGGACCATAACTATTGAAGATGATGGAAGAAGCTCCCAGACAGGGCTTGGAAAAGTTACTATTTTACAGTACATGTCCCAGAATCCCTCTGCAAATATGCTGACAAGGAGGATTCTGGGAGCTGTAGTCCAAAACAGTAACTTCCATCCGGCGTCACGCTGACTGAAAGATGGCTGAGGGATTCTAGCGGTGGTCAAATAAATAACTTGAGGCTTTCGGTAACGCGGCTTTTCGTTCTTCAGATCTCTCAAAGAAATCTTCCATGGCGCGAAGAAACCACGCGGGTCTCGGAAACAAGAAAATACAAAGGGAGGAAAGTGCGGGAAGGGCGCAAATGAGACAGAGATGGAAATACCGGGAGGGAGCGGAGGAAGCCCGGGAGACGGGAGGGGGCCAAGCCGAAGGCACTTGGCTACCGGGTTCAGAACAATCTCAATTCTCTTCAGCACTTTCTGTTTAAAAAAAAAAAAAAGGAATGATGGAGAAGGGGAGAGAGTCAGACAAGTTTAATGATGTGTGTTCAAAGCTCAGATTGGAAAAATGACAGAGAAAAGCAGCCTGTTTCGGCTCTAATAAATTGTTCTTTGCTGTAAGAGGCGCCTGTCGCGGCATTAATACAGGCCCCTAATACACGGGTCAGGGTTAAGTAATTTTCTCCGGCAACTTAAGCGAATAATGAAGCTGGCAGCGGCTGGTGGTGCGGCGGGAGAGATGGCCCGGACCGCGCCGGCACTTTGTCTTCATTTATTATGCCAGCTCTCATGATTTGGGTACCGGCTGCGGCGACGGGAAGCCTCCACCGAGGAGATATCGCTTCATTTCGGCAAGGTAATGAAAGCCGAGATGGGGGGAGGATAAACCAATTTGCTGGCTGACACGGGAAGGAGTGATTTGCGAACCTGCGCGAGGGAGGGCTGGTGGCCGAGGGAGAGGGGACCGAGGGAGGCCGCGCCGCGCCCGCCTGGAGACAATGGCGGTGAAGGTCCACGCGAGACGGGGCCTAGGAAGGTGCAGAACTGGGCCAGTCTTTTTTTCCCCCAGCCGGCAGGGCAATAGTATGGGCTGTACTTTCGGAGAATAGCAGGCCAACAAAGTAACCGACAAATTTGGCAGTAGAGAGCAATGGCGGCGGTACTGACTTTCTGAAGACTCGATAGAGCTGACTTCGTAGTATGTGGTTGTGGGCCGTTGAGGTGGAAACCGAGCAGGTCAGTATTTGGTCAATGTGAAGATGGGAGAGTATTAATTCTGAATTCGTCTATGGTACAGACCTCGAGGGAGAATAAACTACAGAGCCAGCCTTTCTTAACGCTTCAGGCCTTTCCGCACTACACTGTTACAATGCTATTATTTCACTTTCAACATCCTGTGGAATCCTGGGGTTTGCAGTTTAGGGAGGGATTTTTAAAATTCTCCACCAGAGAGCTCTTGGGCCTCAGTAAACTACAAACCTCGGAATTCCACAGGATGTTGAAAGTGGAATAATAGCACTATTAACAGTGTTAATAAAAACCCTGCGTTTGGAAAAGATAAAATAATAATGACTCTGAACATACACAGAATGGTCCCTTTCATTACTGAATTGTCTTAACCCTCAGATTAGGGATAGATGAAATGCAGACTTCACTGGAACCAGTCTCCATCCAGGGCTGTAGTCCTTTTGCCACAAGGAAAAGTTTTAGCCTAAATTGTAAGTCATATTTGAGGATATATATGAAAACCTGTTTAGCTGACTTCTGCACCTATTTGTCCAAATCTTGTGGGGCACATTGAAGCTAATCAAAAGCAGTGTTAGACGGGAGGAACAGACAAGTCTGGTTGCTGGATTTCTGGACAGTGTACAGTTAAATTAGAATGTGTATTTTTGAGAGGCAGCAGTTTGTGTTTTCCTATGTGATGTGCTCTCTTAAGAACTGCCATTGCCAGAAATCCTTGTACATAGACAGGAGAGCAGGACTGCAGGTCAGAGGGACAAAGCATCCCATTAATCAGAGACAGAAAATAAATAATACAGTGTTTTAAGGTCACTTGGTCTGTTTACAAAGTCTTTTCAGTCACTCTGATGATTATAATTGGAAAAAAAATCAAAACATCAGTGGGACTGTGCTTTAATTAGGGCCAACTGAAAAGTTGCAAAGTCATCAGCATATATTGAGGAGTATTTCTTTAGGTTAGATGTCATGGTTAAACAAAATTAACCAAAAAGAAAGGGGAGGGGCAAGCCCTGGTAGATAAACCCAGCACTGGACTGCAATATAATTTCAGATGTGAGTAACAAACCATGTTAAGAAATTTGTACTGGGGGCCTCAAACTGATGCTTGGGCCATGTGAGGGAAATTTCCACCCCAAAGAATGATTTGATACTGCATATAAACTTAAGTGCTGACATCTCTATCTCTCTCCCTCTTTTTAACATAAACACTGAAGATGGTAGACTGTTCTTATTTGGAGATCTTTAAATAGAGTTGGA
Source organism: Iguana delicatissima (assembly GCA_948472985.1). Lineage (NCBI taxonomy): Eukaryota > Metazoa > Chordata > Lepidosauria > Squamata > Iguanidae > Iguana > Iguana delicatissima. The sequence continues at coordinate 777,133 of CAOKZL010000868.1, forward strand.
TGTGCGTCTTTCAGGAGTGCTTCAGCTGTGGATTCTTGCATGGCAGGACCTGGACTAGATGGCCTTTGTCATTCTTTCCAACTCTATGATTCCAATGCCATGGCACAGAGGAGCAAGAGCAGCAGACACCGTGGCAGAGCTTGGAAAAGTTACTTTTTGAAGTACAGCTTCCAAATCCCCTAGCCAGTATGACCAGTGTCCCTATTGGCCAGAAGATTCAGCAAGCTGTATTCTAAAACGTAATTTTTCCAAGCTCTGACTACAGCGAGTTGTGATGGGGAAAGGAGAGGTGTTAGAGAAGGTGTTAGTTAGAGATCATATGAAGGTGTGCTGAAGCAATAGCAAAAGAGACTGGAAGATATATTGGGGGATGTGAATATCTATGGAATACAATAGAGGATGGAAATATGAGGAATGCTGAGAGGGAGAAATGTTGGCAAAAGACTAATGGAGAACTGGGGGCAAAAAGCTGAAATTAAGAATAAAAATGAGCATACGGTAGCAGAAGTCACACAGAAAAGATGGCTTTCTAGTTCAGATCACAGCATTACCCATTTAGTGTGCCTTATCAGATCCTGCATGCTTTACATTTCCATTCTAACTAAGTATTACATGGAAATGGTTGTAAGAAAAGCTTCATCCTTTGCTGAAATTAGAGGAAGGAAGGAAGGAAGGAAGGAAGGAAGGAAGAAGGAAAGCCAGCCAGCCAGCCATACTGGCCACAAACTTTACTATCTGAAGAGGAACATCATGTCACCCATGACAGAACAAAAATTTTAAAGCCTCATTGCACAGTTTAGACATCAATTTCTGCTTTCATTTCTCTTCCTAAATCAAGAAAATTTGTGGCCCTGCAGGTGTTTGTAACCAAAACTTCCCATGATCCTTCACCATTGGTCGTACTTGCTATGGCTAATGGGAGTTATTTTCCCAAAAACATCTGCAGAGCCTCAAATTGCCCACCACTGTCCTAAGTTCTGCCTCCTGAAGTCACTTGCTTCACTTCTGTTGCATGGTAAAGCTAGTTCTGTTTTTATGGAAGTGACCATAAGAGTGGAAAATTGAGTAGAGAGTTGTGCTTAACGCTTCCCCTGCCAACCTCCTAGTTCTTCAGCTCCCTTTCTAAACTGCTAATATAAACTTGTGTTTCATTCATATGCTTGATGTTGAGAGCAATAAGCAGGATACAGTGGCAGGCACCATCTCTTCACTCTAAAGTATCACTTCCTAGAGCAGTGTTTTTAAGAAATGTTCATTAGGTGTTTCCAAAGTTAGATTGTGAATGATTATGTTTAGTGATAAAGCTCCTGAAGTTTTAAAAAAGGAGGAGCTACAAGATTAATAGACAGAAATGCTTGAACAAAAATAACAGTGCATTTGGCACAAATGTTGAATAACATGACTAGAACCAGTTGGAACAATAGCAGGAAAGATAACTGAGATGCCTCTAGTTGTGTTGAGCTGCAACTGCCATAATCTCTAATTTACCTGGCCTGTGCTTGCTGAGACTCTTGAGGATCCCCTATTGAGGAAGACTGCGCCATAGTTTCTCTTCTGCAGATACCTTCTTCAAGGGCATTTGTCAACATGATGAGAAAAGCTATACAGTAGTCTTAAGATTGTGTTGTACATACTATGATAGACAGCAGCTTATAGTGGATAAAACCTGATCTAAATGGCAAATTTGTACAGCTTTTCCTTTTGCTAAATCAGCTATTTAGTATATTGAATATGCGTTTAAGGAGCTTATAATGTAACAATCTGATTTCCCCTCTTGATATTTGCCTAGAATTATTTAGTTCAACTTGCTGGAGTGCCCTTTTTTTTTTCATCCTTGTGAGTGCATACATGGAACGCTTTAGTTTGGAGTAGGCAGCTGTGACTCTCCTGATGTTTTTGAACTTCAGCTGCCATAATCTCTTGTCATTGGCAAAACTTGCTAGGGTTCATGGGAATTGTAGGGGGAAAAAAGAATATGAACATGGAAGGCCATATTTACCGAGCCCTATTGTAGATGCTTATGTTCCTTTTCGCTTCCCTGTGTTCTTAATCAAAAGGAATCAATTCCCTGTCTTATCTGTGTCTTCTGAACTGAAAGCACAACTTAATTGGAACTTGAGTTGTTATTGTGGTCATCGTTCCATCTTTATAAATGATCTGGAGGACAGAGGGCATATTTATCAGATTTGCAGATGACACCAAATTAGGAGAGGTAACTGATACCCCCACCACCATGGCACTACCTCTGATGAGATTGCATGCTCATGTGAAGCAGGAGGTTATACTGATGGTAGCAGTGCTGTTGGTAGGATCTCCCATGTCAGAAAGGCTTTTGCTGAAGAACCAAATTAAATGCCAAACAGCTACTGGGCAGCACCAGTAGTGAGGAGAGGATCTCTCAATACAACATCAGTGACACCATAGCTAACACTTGTTAGTAATGTGCAGAAGGGAATGGTAAACTACTCTTGAACCTTGCTATCTCAGTGAGACAATCCAAAATGCAGAACAAGGCATAGTGCCAGAAAATGAGACTCCCAAGTCAGAAGACAATCAGCAAGCTACTAGGGAAGCATAAGTATAAGTAGTTCTGTGGCTAATGATGCAACTGGACTCAAACCAAAAGAACTTCAGCTGCTGACATGCTCAGAGGTGAAAATAAAGTCTGAATCTGTACAACATGTGTTATAGGAACGTGGAAAATGAGAAGCGTGAATCAGGGGAAGTTAGACATAGTAAAACGAGAAATGGAATGTATAAACTTTACAGTATTTGTGCTGAATGAGTTAAGTGGACAGCGGTGGGAAATTCTGAGTCAGAGAATTACACATTATTATTATTATTATTATTAGTATTATTATTAGTATTATTATCATTATTATTATTATTATATCCCACCTTTCTCCTGACAGTGGGTTTAAGGGTGGCTAACAACATTAAAACAAAATATCCATGAAAATATTAACATAAAATTTAAAGAACAATTAAAACATTTATAAATTACATGTTTAAAACATTAGATACATTAACATACATTTTAAAAAATTCTGCCAACCTTAAAACAAACCCACACAGCATCAAGATACCAAACCCAGTCAGTTTATAAAAGCCTGACAGCACAAAATGTCTTAACCTGCCTTCAGACGGAGGGCAAGAATGAGGCCATCCTGGTCTCTCTAAGGAAGGAGTTCCAATGTCTGGGAGCAGCCACCATGAAGACTCTTTCCCTGTTCTTACCAAACATACCTGAGAGGGTGGTGGGAAAGAAAGAAAGGCATCTCTGGATGATTTTAGAGTTCTGCTGGGCTCGTAAAGGGAGATACAGTCCTTCAAATAACCTGGGCCAAAGTCATGTAAGGCTTTATAGGTCAAAAACAACACTTTGAATTGTGCCTGGAAATTGATTGGCAACCAGTGGAGCTATTGCAACAAAGGAGTTGCATGTTCCCTGAAGTCAGCCCCAGTTAACAACCTGGATGCAGCCCTTTGGGACAGCTGTAGTTTCTGAACACTTTTTGAAGGCAGCCCCATGTAGAACATATTGCTGTAGTCCAAATGGGCTGTATCTAAAGGCATGTACCATCGTGGCCAGGTCCAGCTTCTCTAAGAACAGGCACAATGGGCGCAACTAGCTTCAACTGTGCAGAAGCAACCCTGGTCACTGCTGAACTCTAGGCCTCCAGGCTTAGCTAAATCCAGGGGTGCCCTCAAACTGTGAACCTGTGTTTTCAGGGGGAATACATCAATCTAACTTCTCTTGGAAGGGAGTTCCAGTGCCTGGGAACAGCCACCAAGAAGGCCCTCTCCTGTGTTCCCACCAGATGTTCCTGTGAGAGTGATGGAACAGAGAGAATGGCCTCCTCAGAAGATCTCAACACATGGGCAGAGTCATATGGGGAGATATGTTCTTTCAGCTGACCTCAGCCTGAGCTGTATTGGGCCTTGTACGGTATTCCATTTTGGATATTTCTCGGTATCGCTAACTGGAACAGCAACATTTTATTCTAGTGGAAAAATACTGTACTGCACTTCAACAAGTTCATGTTACAGATACTAGGAAAGTACAGGTTTCATCTCTCTACTGTTCACTCCAGTGCAACTCATCAAGAAGAGATTGTCACAAATGTCAGCGCCCAGATGTCTTGAGTCAGCAAAAATCTTTTTTCCTTTTTCCTCCATCTGAGCTGGAACCTAGGCACCTCCTGGTTTGGCTGACAAAAGAAATGGTTTACTTTGGAGCAATAAAGCGTGAGTTTCTTGATGTGGATCAGTACCATGGGGGAAGACAAAAGGTTAAATCCCCTTATCCCCCCACACTAAGATACAAATCCAGATTGGGTGACCCATGGAAAGCAAAAATATGTAGCTGCTACCTGTGCCTTCAGTGTGTTGTTTAGGTTGACTCTCAAGTTGAACTTCTAGTGCAGAAATGCCATAGTAGAAAAGAAATCTCAGAACAAACCTAGATGAAAGGCACTGTCATCACTTCAGGTTATGTGTAAAAATTCCTGTCTTGTTTAGAGGCATTGTGGAATCTCTTCCTTTCTCTAAATTGAGTACAACTTGTTACTTCTTTTAAAAGAGCATTGTGACTTTTCATCTTGAAAACAGGTTGTCAGCATAAAATTATTTTTCAGGAGCATCTGTATCTCTAGTGAGTTCATCTGTAGTGAGCACCTATATTTCTAGTGAGACCTGGGCCATTTCCACACTAGACTGTTATAGCACTATGATTCCACTTTCAACATCCAATGGAATCCTGGGGTTTGCAGTTTTGAGAGGGGCCAGCCCTAGTATTAGGCAAAGTGAAACAGCCATCTCAGGCAGCTAATGCTGGGTGGGGAATAGTAATAGCAATAAGTTAGCTGTTATTTTTAAGCTACCCCTCTACTACTTTCTCTTCCTCACTCTCCCTCGAATCCACAAAGGTCTAAAATAGTGTCATGTCACATTCCCTTTTACTATGGGACAGATGTGTGCGCGCGTGCGCACGCGCCATGCAGTCTGTCTTCCATGACCCAGAATGTCCTGTTTTCTTTACCATATGGTGGTAGATGCCAGCCTTTCACTAGTGTTGAAATAAGATGCAAGCTGACAGTCTAGTCAGTTTCTTTATGTGGCATGGACAACTGCACCATCTTGTTCTTCACTTCAGGCAGCAGAATGTCATGGGTTAATTCTGCCTTCCTGTTTGCACACTAAACATTTGCCTTCAAACACTTAGCTAGTCCTTAATATTCTAAGTAGTCATGTCAAAAATACATAATTGTCAGCTTCAAAGGAGATAGTTATAACTGTTTGACTTGTACTAATTAGTGCCACAATTATAAGGTATTAAAAGAACGGTTACTATAGATACCCTTAAATTGCCTTTTAAAAATATAAGGTACAATTCTGTGCAGATATACCTTAGCTTACAAGGGACATGTGTTCCTGGGCATTACGGTCAGCCCTCTACTTTCATGCAGGACCGCCACATGAAAGTAGAGTCCACTGCCATCTGAGTGAGTGAGCAAGGGAAAGCACATTTACATCCTCCCTCCTCCTGCTTCTCCATCCCATCCTCTTCCTGTCCCACCCATGCAAATAAGCGTGCAAGGGAATGAACATGGTCCTTCTTCTGGCACTCCCCTGTCCCATCCCCCCATCTGTCCATCCAGATGAGTGAGTGACCAAGGGAATGCATGTGGGCACCCTGCCTCCTGCTCTCCTCTTCCTTTCCCTCTAACCCCTGCCTGCATGAGAATGCATGCATCCATCTCCTCACTCTCCCCTGTCCCATCTCTTTCCTTGTAGCAAGTATGTGGCTGAGGAAACACACACACCATCTCCTTCCTCCAGATCCCTATTCCATCCTCTTCTCCCCACCTACTTGCCCAAGTGAGCGAGTAACCAAGCGAATGCACACATACGCCCTTCCTCCTTCCCCATCTCTTCCCTTTTCCCCCACCTGTGAGAGGGAGAGAGGGAGCGAGGGAACACATGCACCCTCGCTCCTCAGACTCCCTCTGCCTGCATGTGTGAGGGAAGCAGTGGCAACAGCAAATAATCTGTGTATAATCAAATTCACAAAGGTCAAACCTACAAATGTGGAGGGTGGACTGTACTTCTTTAACAGACAGTTTGGTGTCAGAGGCAGAAATAACATGAAAAGAATAGAAATGGTTTCCTGTACCACAAAACAGAAGTGCTGTTGGATGTGTTTCAACACACATTTTATTTAGAACTAAAAAAATAAGCACGTTGTGAAAGGTCAGATAAGCCTTCCATAACTCAACAGAATCATTTTGAACCTTCTGGAGACCACTTGAAAGCTTCTTTCGTAATGCAGCTAGGATTTTTTTTTCTTTTGTCAGCCACCACTTTCCTTATAATTTTTGTTTTGGTTGCCAAAGTTATAGATTTATGCCTTTTAACATGCTGGAAGTAGATGTCAAGGCAGGTTTACCAACTTTTTCCTTTTCTTTTTTACTATTCACACATGCTCAGTAAGGCATTCTGGGGGCAAATGCTATATACCTTGCCTGTTGTAGGCTGGCACACATAGCTACAGTAGGACCACCTAGAGTAGAATCCTGTTCTTTCCCAGCTCAAGCTTTACTGTATTGTTTGCAGCAAACATGCTGCTGCAACCTGCCGCTGAAAGTCTGGGGTTTTTTTATCCTCCTTCACCAACCTTCTGCTAAAAACTTCCAACTAAACCAAGGATGAGAAGGAAAAGGGGCCCAGGAGCTGTAAAGACTTTGTGAAAAGGAGCTTCTTTGTCAAAGGTTTTGTTAACTGAGGTATGCCTGTACTTATTTACAGAGAAGTAGACTGATGGAATTTAGTGGGACTTACTCTGAGATAGGTTGGCATAAAATTCCATTCTTACTCTTAAATTGTAGATGAACAGGCTGAAACAATGGGCCTTTCTGCACTACATAACTATGGCACTATGATTCCACTTTAACTGTCATAGTTCTGTTCTGTGGAATCATGGGATTTGCAGTTCAGGAAGAGATATTTAGAATTCTCAGCCAGAGAGCTCCAGTTCTTCCCAAGTCTACAAACCCCAGGATTCCATAGGAGACAGTCATGGCAGTTAAAGTGAAATCATGGTGCAATAGTTATGTAGTGCAGAAAGGCCCAATGTTAGTCTGTGGAGTTGTGGTACTCCTCTTAAAATGGAAAGAGGATGCAGGTCTGCTTCCTCAGTCTGCAAGCCACCTATGAGCTGAAAATCTTATCACTCCCATTGAAATTTGAATTACTTACATATTTTAAGTATTTTTGTATTGAACTTCAATCATAATAGTTCCTAAATCTGATGATAATTTAAAAAGTGAAAAGCAATACTGATTAGAAAAACAAGTTAAAAGTAGAACCAGCAATTACAAAAGGAAAATAAAAACTTTCAGGGCTTGCAAGGTACAGTGAAATAGCTATTAACAGAGGAGTACCATGTCTACCATTTTGGGGTGAGGTGTCCTCTCTGCTCAGACTGCAAGTCATGCCAGAAATATTTGAAGGGATGTCATGTTGAGGAGGGAGCAGGCTTGTTCTCTGCCGCTGCAGAGACTAGGACAAGGAGCAATGGGTTCAAGCTGCAGGAAAGGAGATTCCACTTGAACCTCAGGAAGAACTTCCTGACGGTCAGAGCTGTCCGGCAGTGGAATGTGCTGCCTCAGAGTGTGGTGGAGTCTCCTTCTTTGGAGGTTTTTAAGCAGAGGCTGGATGGCCATCTGTTGGGAATGCTGTGATGGGTACTCCTGCATAGCAGGATGTTGGACTCAGTGGCCCCTGAGGTCTCTTCCAACTCTATGATTCTATGACTCCCCTCCAACAAGAATGGAATATTACAACCTAAATGGAACTACTTTCACACTGGGGTCCGTTAGCACAACTTTTGTTCAGTTAGCTGAAGTAGAATTAAAATGGTATATTACTTAACATGTACAGTTGCCCCTCCACTTTCACAAGGGTTTGGTGCACAAAACCCTCACAAAAGTGGAAAAACTGCAAATAACCCTTTGCAACTCCCCTCCCATTCCCTTTCAGGGCTTCTCCCTCCCATTCCCTTGCTTTCTTTGCACCAGGACCAGATGAAAGGGAATGTGGAGGGGAGCTCCTGAGTCAAGAAGGAAGGTGTGCACATGCTTTCCTCCCCACATTCTCTTGCCTTTTACCTCAGCATGAGTTTTCAGCGCTGGAACCAGAGGCAAAGGAATGGGAGGGAGAGCTCCAGAGGGGAAAGGAAGGCATGTGTTTGCCTCCTCTCCATTTCCTTGTCTTTTGTCCAGACACTTGCCTTTCTTCTCTGTGCCTGGCAAAACTCAAGGGAATGGGAGGAGTAAGGAGGGAAGGCAGGCACACACCTTGCAAATAATCAGATTTGCAAAGGTCAAACCCACGAATGTGGAGGGAGAACTGTAATATTGCACTGTGTTAACCCAAACTGAGTTATCCATCAATGCCTTCTTTGTGGTCAAAATCCTACTATAATGTTTACTCCAAAATAAATTCTGTACAGCAGAGATCTCCTGTACTTTTGATCAAAACTATTCTCCTTGCAGATTCAGTCTCTTTTTCATTGCTGCCTTTTCTGTGTACCTAGGAGGAGGATGAATTACCCCTTGATTAATCAGCTTTCATTTCCCAGCTTTATGAAGCTGAATACTATGGTAATTCCAGAGTAAACATAGAGAATCAGTAAGATTTGTATCAGTGTTGACTCACAGTTCAGCAAGTGTCTAGTAGGTCTAGTCTAATTGGGACTACCAGTAGGATTAAGGCCTAATTACTAGATTCTCTTCACTGGTTTTCCCTTGTCATTTTTATACTAAAATTGTAGTATTGTGCTAATTTTAGAAAATAGTAATTTAAAAAAATGACAAGAACTAGTAATCAAAGTCCTGCATACTTAAGAAACGCAAGGTAATTGGGTAGCAGTACAGCGCTAATCTTCATGCTGCATGAAGCAGGAAGCAATCAAACAAGTTGCTAATAGGAAGCTTTTAATTAAATGTGCGGGAACTTGGAAAATCATTTATCATGCTTTGCCAGACTGGGCAAGCTGGTACTGCGATTACATTTTATTGCCCCCTCCCAAGTTCCAACACAGGACAACACAGAAAGCACCAAAATGCAGATTGTGATGACAATGTTGGGGATGTGTACGTTTGCATATTTAATTGTTTTGTAGGTTAGTCAATATGTATGTTTCTGCAGGTTCGGATTGGATCTTACTCGGAAGTGTGATTAAAAGCCAGTTTTTCAGCATCAGTACTCGCAGTTTCTTTTTGCTGTACTTCATCAAGAAGCATGAAGTCCAGACATGAGACACAATCCTTTCAGCTCCCCCACCAACTGCCCACTTTAGTTAAAGATTTCCAATAAGCATCAAGTATTGGAGGCTTAACACCGCAGTCTCTGGAGAAGCAGGCCAATTTCACACTAATCTTCCCCATGAAGGGAAAGAGCATCGGAAGCGAGAATTACATCAAAGAGAACTTAATGCGGAGAAGCGGTGGACATAAAAAGGAGCTGCTTTCAGTTTCAAATGAATGAGCACAGCTGGATTAAGAGATCAGGCTGTTCAAAGCTTGTAACACCAGCTTTGGTACCCAGAATTTAGCCAACAGGGAGCGTCCTGATCTGGGGGTATCTTTAAAAAGGGAGAGGATTTGTAACGGGGGGAATTTGGGGTAGTAGTGGTTGCTTTTCAACCTGGCCTTGATTTCTGTCTTCTAATGAATACCAACAGCCTCAGGCAGCTGTGTGGTTACAGTGATGACACAGAAGAGTCCTATGCAGTGTGCTGGGAAGCAGCAGCCTTCTGCATTGTCTCTGTTTGAGCACCAGTCTTGAATGATCCAGGTTCTATTTTCAGAGACTGGAACTTGAAAAAGCCCTTCAGGGACAATCTCTAGAGCTTCCTGGTAAATCATATTCTGTACCTCCTACAACTCTTGTTTTTCTCTGTAAAGAAACTGAAGATGTCTGCAGACTTAAGATTTACCAGTACTTTAAATCAGTGTGACAGGATCATTCTGTGCAGTTTTTGGTTTTGGCCCATCATGTTATGGAACAAAACAGGCTTTGGAAGTTTCTGCCAGTCTCTTTTGACCAGTGAATGTAAGAGGCAAGAGCTGTTTTTTTCTGAGTATGACCTTGATTTTAAATTTTCAAAGATGGGGAATGAAATTCTTCTATCTTTCTTGCTCCTAGTCTTCCAAGAAAGATCTCCAGAATAAACTTAAAACTGTCACATCACCTACTAGAACTTTACTTGAATGTCTTCAGACCCTTCCTTCCCCACCCCATTTCACGACAAGGCTCTGATCATACACCATGACTTCAAAAATAAATCTCCTATCTCCCCCCACCCCACTCCTACTTTTTTAAATCACCTTGCTTGGTGAAGAGATCTAGAGAAGAGATCTCTTCATTTCTTCAACTCCTACCCCCAACATCCCCTACCCCCAACTATTCTGTTAAAGATATTATAGTAATACAGATTTTTGAACCACTTTTGGTGGCTCCTCTCATTGCCTTTAAATCTTTGAAAACAGAAAAGGTCCTAGCAGATTTTATGATGGCGAAATTATACGCAAATAGAGAGGTGAGCAATTGAGTTAACCAAAATGGGTTCATCACAAAATAAATAGATTCAAGCATGCATGAGGAACTGCTGAAGTTAGCAGACACAGAAAACATCTCTGAGGGGATATCAAAGGGGCACAGAGATACACAAAAGTGCAGCATGTAGCAGCCACAGAATATTTGGTGTCTGAGCAGAGAGAAAAAATGGGAGGAGAAATGGAAAATTGTGAAAGAAAGCACAGCTTGCTTGAACAGCACTCAGCAGAGGACTCCATTTTGTTCCAAGTGAGGTCCCAGACTGTAAACTAAATAATCTATGATTTGCTTATATATATTCCATAAACTGCCACCTGAGGCAGCCTGCCTATTAGAAGGGCCTGCTTTGTCAGATGTGCATAGTGGATGTTCTTAGAGATGAGAAGGGTGAACATGGAGGGAAGAGGATCAATGCAGAAATCACATGGCTCAGGAAGGAGAGCATGTTCCTGTTGTCCTATGTTAAGCAGTGCTGAAGTGAGTACCATCACTCCTCCCCCCCCCACCTCTGCCTCTGTTCCAGGGAAACTGACAGGTGTAAATCCCAGGATGAATGAAGGCACTGAGCCCTATAAAGCTGGTGTCTCTCCACGCATCTCCGCTCTGATTGACTTGTCGTCTTGCTGAGACTGACTATCAGTTGCTCGCTGCCTCCAATTCAGGGTGTGATTTAGTTTAGAGATGAGAGGTGACAGTTAACATTGGTACTCGTCAGTGTAGATCAGACACAGTCACGCTGTCTTCCCTTCACCCAGGTTCTCCCCCTCTCTTGCGCTCTAACTTCCCTTTCCCAGTTGCTCCCACTTCTGTCAATTGCTCTCAGTTTCCCTGCCTGTTCTTATCCAGTCCCTTTGTCTCATTGCCATCAGTCTTCCTGCCCACACAGACACACATATGATCTCTTCACGCATGTGATCTCCATTTTCAGCACTTGTTTTCAGCCATTTACTCATCACACAATTCTACCCCTCTTCTTTCAACTGCTAACAACTTTCCCACACACTTGAGAGCCCTTCTTTTTGAAATATTTTGATGTTTATTTATTGATTTTATATTTAGCCATTCTCCCAAGATGGGATTCGAGATGGTTTCCTTCCTGTCTATCTGTCTGTCTGTCTGTCTATCTTCTTCCCTTGTTACTATAAGGATTCTCATCATTGCACTGCCTTTCCATGGTAGTGGGATTGCATGTTCCTGTGAGGCAAGAGGCTATGCTGATTGTAGCAGTGCTGCTGGCAGGATCTCCCATGTCAGACAGGCTTTTACTGAGGAGCCATATGAAATGTGACAAACAGCTACTGGGCAGCAGAAGTAGTGGGAAGTGACACAGGTGGAGAATCTCTCAGAGAAAATAGCAATGGTACTATAGCTAATGCTTGTTAGTACTGTGCAGAAGGAGACACAGTAAACGCCCTTTGAATGTGTTTTATAATGAAAACTATTATGAGACAATCCAAAATGAAAGAAGAGAGAGTGCTGGAAGATAAGACTCCTAGGTCAGAAAGCAGTCACTGAGCTCCTGGAACAGAGCAAAGGACAACTGTGTTAATGATGCAGTTGGACTCAAGCCAAAAGGATGTTCAGCTGTTGACATACTCAGAGGTGAAAGGAAAGTCCAAAGCTGCACAACACATATTGTAGGAACATGAAGTGTGAGAAGCATGAATTGGGAAGCTAGACATAGTAAAACAAGAAATAGAACATATAAATATTACAGTACTTGGGGTTAGTAAGCTAAACTGGACAGGAATGGGATATTTTGAGTCAGATAGTTAAACAACATTTTACTTGGGCAATGAAAATCTAAGAAGAAATGGGGTGACGTTAACAGTGAGGAGAGTTGTAGTAAAGGCAGTTAAAGGATAAAGGGCAAACTCAGATGGAATGATATCAATAAGATAGCAGGAAAGATCCATCAATATAGCTATAGTCCAAGTTTATGCTCTGGCTACAGAAGAAAGGGGAGGAGGGAGGGAAGAGGAAGAAATTGAAAGATTCTGTGCTGGAGTCCAGAAGGAAATTGATCACACACCAAAATGGGACTTGTTGTAAATCATAGGCCATTGGAATGTAAAAGTAGGAAGCACAGCAGAATCAAAGATCATAGAAAAATTTGTCCTAGGACCAAGAAATGATGGAGGAGAGTGACTGATTGAATTTTGTGAGGCCAACAGTTTGTTCATTGCAAACTCATTCTTAAAGCAACCCAAGAGGCAACTGTATGCATGGATTTCACCTGATGGCCAATATAGTAATATAGTAATTAAATAGAATACATAACTGGAAGTAAAAGATGAAGAAGCTCCATTCAGATTGTGGCATGGAGCATGAACTGCTAATATCGAAAGTTAAAGTAAAGCTCAAGAAGAACACTAAATCATTGTGCTGAAATACAACCTGAAAAACACTGAAGAATTTCAAGATAATATACAATTTCAAGATAATATAAAAAATAGACCTGAACTATTAAGCCTAATTGACCAGGAGCCAGAAGAACTCTATACTATACCAAAGCCAGGGACATTGTCAGAGAAGAATGCAGAAGGACACTACCTACAGCTGAAAAAGAGATGACACCATTCTACTAGCAGAAAATAGCAAAGACTTGGATCAGCTACAGAATAAAGTCAAGGAAGGAAGTGCAAAGGCCAGTTTATACTTGAACATTAAGAAAACAAAAATATTGAACACAGATGGTTCACATAAGTTTAAAGTGTACAATGAGGACCTTGAAATAGTTCAAGATTTTTCATACCTTGGCCCAGTCATTAATTAGAATGGAGACAGCAGAGAAGAACTGAGAAGAAGGCTAGGTCTCAGAAGAGTGGCTGTGAAGGAACTAGATAAGATCCAGAAGCGTCAGAATTTCTCATTGAATACTAAAGTTATGCCCCATGCCACTATATTTCCAAATTTCTAAGTATGGTTGTGAAAGCTGGACAGTGACAAAAGCTGATGGGAAGAAAAACAACTCCTATGAAATGTGGTAACGGAGAAGAGTCCTGTGGATATCCTGGACTGCTAAAAAGAAAAATAAATGAATCCTAGAGCAATTCAAGCCTGGACTCTACCTGGAAGTCAAGATGACTGCATTTTCCAGTCAACACACCAGCTATGGGTGGAAGAGGTGACATCACAGCGGCAAGTACAGCACTGTGAAAGGCACATGGAAGTCTCAGTGCAAAGGGGCAAGGCTAGAAGGGATTAGGACAACAAGGTGGTGGTGGACCAGTTTCAACTTCCCTGTTTCCCCTCAAGTGGCCCAACAGACAGACAGATGCAGCTGACTGATGTAAAGAGTGGTGCGTGGGTGTCAGTGGAAGGAAAGACCTCCCCAGGCTTCCTGGGTTCCTTAGCCAAAGGGAAGGGAGGGAGATCTTCCTGTCTTCAGAATCTGTTGCAGTTTTTTGACA